>QVTF01005372.1:20000-29296 GCA_003573665.1 Oxygymnocypris stewartii
CTAGTAAACACTCTCTTCACCACAGGGTTGAATCAAACAAAGTAATCTATTCCCTGATCCTCCTCTCTCTCCTCCACTTCTTTAACCTGGCTTGACTAGATAGAGAGATGATTCATTGAAGCATTTCCTTGCCAAAGTCTTGCTAAAATCAGTACAATTTAAACAGTACCATACTGGTAATGAGCAAAGGTGTTTATTCAGAATTTGATGCATGGAGCGGTTGAAAATTGAAAAGACAATCAAATATTACGCTAATCCAGGTTTCAATTATCCAAATAGTGATGATGAAAATACCATAGGTTTACATAAGTTTATACTCAACTATAAAACTACAACAAAATCAAAGAAAAAAAAAAACATGAATAAGTTCTAAATTTTGATCTAAATATTACAGTTAGATATGGTTTGGGCACAGTGCAGTACCAAGAATGTCCACTAGATGACACCTAGGCTCAATTTTAGACCATATAATCATCTTTATCAAATTATAGCCGAGGCGAGGTGACAAAATTATAGCTAGTTAATATGTTATGTATTTTAAGTTAAATTGGGCTTTGTTGGTACAATGTCTGCTAGAATGTAAAAAAAAAAAAATTGTTATACATTTTTTCTTTGAAAATCGAGACAAAACTGTAAAAAGCACATTTTGGCTATTTAAATAAACGTGTTCTGTATTCGGCCTTTGGCCCAGTGTTTCATTTTGTTCGGCTTCGGCTAAGAATTGTAATTTTGGTGCATCCCTAATAATTATAATGAAGCAGATTCCTTGTTTGTTAAAGTAATTGTGGTGATTAGTTAAGTCCCTTGGTTTACGGTGTATGTTTTCAGAGCTGTAATGTGCATGTTGTTGATTCTTCAGATTGGAGTCGTGTCACGGTTCTGCGGTTTCAGCCGTGGAGGTTACCACATCCAGAAGCTCTCTGTCCTCCGGCCGGGATCTGGGCTTCTGGTGTCCTCTTCAGCTGAAGACTGGACCCGGTCAGGGCAGCTCGTTCCTCGGGGCTCGAGACTGTGCTCCGCCGTGCCAGAACATGTACCTGAAACCACGAGAAGTCCAGTTCACCAAGACCTTCCTCGGCGTGTGTTCGGTCCTGTGCTTGTGTGCAACTCTCTTTACATCTTTAACCTTCCTCATTGATGTGAAGCGCTTCTGCTACCCTGAGCGGCCCATCATCTTCTACTCCGTCTGCTACAGCGTCGCCTCTCTGGTCTATTTCGCTGGTTTTCTGCTGGGTAACGAGGCGGCCTGTAACGAGCCGAGTCTGCCGGGCCGTGTATGGACGGCTGTGCTGGGAGCCCAGAGTCGCGTCTGCTCGCTGCTCTTCATGCTGCTGTATTTCTTCTCCACGGCGGGAATGGTGTGGTGGGTGGTTCTGACCCTCACCTGGTTTCTGGCCGCGGGACCGAAGTGGAGCTGTGAGGCGATCGAGCAGAAGGCGGTGTGGTTCCACACGGTGTCCTGGGGTCTCCCCGGAGCGCTCACCGTGGTGCTGCTGGCGCTGGAGAAGGTGGAGGGAGACGGCATCAGCGGCGTGTGTTTCGTGGGTCTCTACGATCTCACGGCGCTCCGCTGGTTTGTGGTGGCTCCGCTGGCGGTCTCCGTGCTGGCCGGCCTCTCGCTGCTGCTCGCTGGCATCATGTCTCTGAACCGCGTGCGTCAGGTGATCCAGCACGACGAGCGGAACCAGGAGAAGCTGAAGAAGTTCATGATCCGCATCGGCGTGTTCAGCGGCCTGTACCTGCTGCCTCTGCTGGTGCTGCTGGGCTGTTATCTGTACGAACAAGCGCACCGCAGCCGCTGGGAGAACAGCTGGATCCGCCGGCACTGCCAGGAATACAGCATCCCCTGCTCCCGCCACGTGAGACCCTCGTCCATCCTTCATTACCTAAGCATTTACTCTCACACCGACTGACTTCTGTTTGGTTTTTGTAGAGCATTGATGTGGAGCAGCCGGAGCTCTCGCTGTTTCTCATTAAATATCTGATGACGCTGATCGTGGGAATATCAGCTGTGTTCTGGGTCAGCAGTAAGAAAACCTGCTCCGAGTGGGCGTCATTCTTCAAGAGAAATCGCAAGAAAGAGTAAGACCACTTTCTCAAATCCTAACACAACCGTTCATAGAAAGAGAGGGTTTAGTTTGTCATGTGCTGCGTCCCAATTCGCTTCCCATCCGCCCTAAATATGTTCTCGTAGCATGTTGAAAAGAGTATGCCAAAGATACTACTTTTGGTAGAAGTTCAATGTGCAGATCAATGCACGTTAATATTGCCACGGCGGATGAGGATTCGATTAGATCTACAAAAACGTGTTTAAAAACTACAAACATGGCGGACATGCAAGACCAATGGAGACAGAGGTTTGAGTGATAAATAATCAATATCTAACCTGTAGAAAAAAATATTAAATGTTATCCTCGTTGTATTTCATCGGCAGCAATACTGTGAACGTTTATAATGATGTTTGGTCATTAACATAATTATGCTAAGACATGAAGAGAGTTCTCTGCATGATAGACGCGCGATTCACAGATCAACGTGCCTCTTCGTTTCTTAATTAATCGAATGTGGATAATGTAAACTGTGATGAGATGATTAACAGGATGCACGTAACTAAGCAACAGATTGTTCGTTAAAAACATAAGTAGTCATTAAGTAAAATAGTAGTAATACTGTGTTGAATGCAGAGGTTGCGTTAGATTGTCGGTCATTTTGACGAACATGGTCATAAAAAATCCATCATAATCTATTATTACCCGTCATTTTAATTATAGTAACACATTTAATTGCTTTAATTGTTTTCACGTTTTAATTTTTTTATAATGAACCCAGCGGACCAGCATACAGGCTTATGCATTTATTAATTAATGAATAGAAAAGATGAACAGAGACCGCGTTCACTTTCATGTTCAACACCGCAGTGACCGCGGAGGACACTAAAACAACTAAAAATCTCTATTTTAATAGATTATTATTAACTAATATCAACTCTTAAATCTCAATCGATGCGATATGATTGATGATGTACAGTAGACTATGTACAGTATAGCGCGCCTCTCATCCAGTCAATCACAATAGGCTGAGCTTTGTGCATCGTTACTTCGGTCCATTTTAATTAGGAAATTCATGCAATAAACACCGTTTTGTCGCTCTTTAATGTGGCGTGATAGACACCTCAGAGCAAGCGTAATCAAAGGCATAGGAAACGAATCGTGACTGTTTTATGATGATGATCCCGCGCTCTGCTGCCACACTGCACAGGCTGGGAATTACAGTTATTAATTACAATTAATAATCCGGGGAGCGTCTGCTAAATGAAGCTCTCTCTGTTTGTGCTTCAGTCCCATCAGCGAGAGTCGGCGCGTTCTGCAGGAGTCCTGCGAGTTCTTCCTCAAGCACAACAGCCGCGTGCAGCACAAGTCCTCCTCGCACAAGCTGAAGGTCCTGTCCAAGTCCATGGGCACCAGCACAGGTGTGCACACACCTGCCTCCAGTAACCACGGCAACACACCTGTCTCCACGGCCATCCACAGCCAGAGCATCTCCGATCGCCATCGTTCCTCGGAGACGGAGCGCATCGGATCAGACAGACGCAGTAAAGCAGACACTCAAACCTCACACAGGTGCATTTAATAATACTGCATACTTAATGGATAGACTTGTTGAACCTTTAATTAGACAGATGATCTCAACAGATAGTTATTCTCACCTACTGTAATTGCTTTTTGAAGGTTGACACCCAAAGATGATTTGCTGGAGGCTGACCAGAGCTCCGCCCACGGCACCAACAACCAATGAAATGGAGAGAGACTCCTGGCTCCGCCTTCCTCGTTCTCATTATTAATGAAGCTTTGATTTAATTCCTGTGCACTACTGTAAAATCATCGAGTTATAACGTGATGCTGCTCTTATTTAGTGGCGAGATATATCTGGATTCAGAATGACTGTCGGTTCGGTTCCGGTGCAGTTTTGCAGGAACAAGTTTGCACAACGTCATCACTGGAATATTACAATATCAATTTCAAACACTTTATTAGTCAATGTATATATTACATCTGCTACAAGCAGATACCAAAAATATAAATAAATCTGAACCATGGATACAAATAATAAACATCTGTGACCCAGGAGCACAGACGCAGTCATAAGCAGCACGGCTATATTTGTAGCAATAACCAACAATACATTGTATGGGTCAAAATTATACATTTTATGTTATGCCAAAAATCATTAGATATTAAGATCATGTTCCATGAAGATATTCCTACCGTAAAAATATCAGAACTTAATTATTGATTATTAATATGCATTGCTAAGAACTTAATTTGAACAATTTTAAAGATGATTTTCTCAATATTTAGATTTTTTTGCACCAGATTTTCAAATATTGTCCAAACCATACATCAATGGAAATATTATTGATCCAGTTTTCAGATGATGCATAAATCTCAATTTCACAAAATTGACTCTTATGACTGATTTTGTGCTCCAGGGTCATATATATATATACAAATATGTTGAATAAAATATAAGAAAGAAAGTCACCGCATGATAAACAAGAAGATCAGAGATGAGCTGCTTCTCACTTTAGGGAGAACGGTCACCGCATGCTAATCCTTCAGCTAACATACAGTAACGTTATAAAGACTGTATTCTGTCACTCACACCTTGTTTTCAGTGTTAATTCAATATGACATCTGCTTCGACAGGTCTATTGATGTTCACGTATCTCTCGCATCTCTTTATCAGAGACTTCTCAATCGAAAGCAAGCCAACAAAGTTACCACGATTACATTATGCCATTTACATACATACATAAATGTTAATACACTACAGTGGAGTTATGAAAATAGTTTATAGAATGAACAAGTTTCTCTTGTACGGTGTAGAAAGGTGTAGAACAACATTGGGTGGAGGGTAGAACGTGTCAGTTTAAAGTTTTGGATTATCATTGTATAAATGTTTCAGTTGCATATTGAGTAATGAACCTTGAAGATGAAATATTACTGAATCCGTTAACTATGTTTATAGTGCAAAGGCTTATCTTAAAATAAAGTTTATAGAAAACCATCAATGCAAAGATGTTCAGCATGCGGTCTTTCCTGAAGTGTAACTGTGTAGTGTTATTTTCCTATACTGTTAAAGTTATGAGAAATGTTATTTTCCTATACTGTTAAAGTTATGAGAAATGTTATTTTCCTATACTGTTAAAGTTATGAGAAATGTTATTTTCCTATACTGTTAAAGTTATGAGAAATGTTATTTTCCTATACTGTTAAAGTTATGAGAAATGTTATTTTCCTATACTGTTAAAGTTATGAGAAATGTTATTTTCCTATACTGTTAAAGTTATGAGAAATGTTATTTTCCTATACTGTTAAAGTTATGATTGTTTTGACTGAGAACGCACACAATGTGATCGGTTTTCTTTGCTCATGGCAGCTCTGTTTGCTTCAGTGTTGAGTCAGTCAGCACTGAGCTTAATGCTGCTTTCAAAAAATATATATTTCTACATTTGAATGTCAAAAGATACCGACAAAGATACAAAATAAGGTAGTATGGTTACTTATCACTACCCAAAGGGCACATACTTTATTAATGCCTGTCAAACCAAACGATATACTGAGGTGGCTCGCTCACCGATGTGACTGATGATTTGGAAATTACTGAAAAAGTAGTTCTTTGTAAATCTCTTGAATCCGGCTGTTGAAATCCAGTGTTTTGAAACTCTTCAGAGACTAATCTGCTCTATGCTGTACTTCAGAAAAGAATCATTTGATTCAGTTCGGGACTTCAGAGCGTGTTCGCGAATCATTTGATTCAGTTCGGGACTTCAGAGCGTGTTCGCGAATCATTTGATTCAGTTCGGGACTTCAGAGCGTGTTCGCGAATCATTTGATTCAGTTCGGGACTTCAGAGCGTGTTCAGTTTGGGGCTTCAGAGCCTGTTCGGGAATCATTTGATTCAGTTCGGGACTTCAGAGCGTGTTCGCGAATCATTTGATTCAGTTCGGGACTTCAGAGCGTGTTCGCGAATCATTTGATTCAGTTCGGGACTTCAGAGCGTGTTCAGTTTGGGGCTTCAGAGCGTGTTCGGGAATCATTTGATTCAGTTCGGGACTTCAGAGCGTGTTCGCGAATCATTTGATTCAGTTCGGGACTTCAGAGCGTGTTCGCGAATCATATGATTCAGTTTGGGGCTTCAGAGCGTGTTCGCGAATCATTTGATTCAGTTCGGGACTTCAGAGCGTGTTCGCGAATCATTATGATTCAGTTTGGGACTTCAGAGCGTGTTCGCGAGTCATATGATTCAGTTCGGGACTTCAGAGCGTGTTTGGGAATCATTTGATTCAGTTCGGGGACTTCAGAGCGTGTTCGGGAATCATTTGATTCAGTTCGGGACTTCAGAAGCGTGTTCGCGAATCATTTGATTCAGTTTCGGGGCTTCAGACCGTGTTTGGGAATCATTTGATTCAGTTCGGGCATCAGAGCGAGGTGTTCGCGAATCATATGATTCAGTTTCGGGAACCTTCAGAGCGTGTTCGCAATCATTTGATTCAGGTTCGGGGCATCAGAGCGTGTTCGCGGAAGCATATGATTCAGTGCGGGACTTCAGAGCGTGTTTCGCGAATCCTTTGAGTCATTCGGGGCTTCAGACCGTTGTTTGGGATCCATTGATTCAGTTCGGGCATCAGAGCCGTGTTCGCGAATCATGTTGGATTCAGTTCGGGCAATCAGAGCGTGTTCGCGAATCATTTGATTCAGTTCGGGACTTCAGAGCGTGTTCGCGAATCATTTGATTCAGTTCGGGACTTCAGAGCGTGTTCGCGAATCATATGAATTCAGTTCGGGACTTCAGAGCGTGTTCGGGAATCATTTGATTCAGTTTGGGGCTTCAGAGCGTGTTCGGGAATCATTTGATTCAGATCCGGGCTTCAGAGCGTGTTCGCGAATCATTTGATTCAGTTCGGGACTTCAGAGCGTGTTCGCGAATCATTTGATTCAGTTCGGGACTTCAGAGCTCTCTGACCTGAGCCGAGATCAGCTGAGAGAGTGTGTGTGTGTCTCTGGTGAGTGTGTGTGTGTGTGTACTCCAGTGGTATTAGCGTGAACTTCCGGCCCCGGCTGTAAACACGGAGTTTCTCTCTCGGATGGCTCTGATTCACTTCAGGGAGGGTTATAGTCTAACATTATTTTATTAATATTATTCTTTAAATCTCCCTGTCGGTATGTATTATCAGATTGTAATTTGCTTGTTTTTCTGGTGCTCGTAACAAATAGTCACAGTAATAATTCGTATCAGACTCATTGATGACCAAAACAAATGCTGTTATCTCCTAAAAGCAGAAATAGCACGTGCTGTGGGCGGTCCAGAGAACGCCTCCTCTGCTTAATATTCATGAGCTGCACCTTTAAATACTGCTGCGTTTCCTGAACTCACACAGACTCTTCTTCACACATCTTCACAAGCTTCATCTGATCTACTGAGTCATTCTGAAAACGCAGTAAGGCTTGTTTTCAGTTTACCTTCACTTTGTGAAAGAGCAAAGAAGCTCCACGCTTTAGTGAATACTTTGTCGGTGCTTTCGGCCCCTTGCTGTGTCTATAACTTTAATCTGAAACAGAATGACTCGTGTTCTAGTAAAGCAGGGCTGGACCGCGTTGTGTAAACACTGCGGTCACGTCATCTACGTGCTTGCGCGTCTTGCATGACATTGCGTGGGTGACGTCACTGACATCGCTTATCAAACTGAAACCAGTCAATGAATCGATAACATAAGCTGATTAAAAACACTTATCGTATATACTATGAGTGAAGGTTGAGTTTAGGCTTCTGTAGTTTTGTGTAGTTTGGTAAATCAATGTAGTTTTTTTAGCAGAAGCGTGAACACAGGGGCGTGGCCATCATTTCAAAAGTGTGTGTGGTGTGTGTTGTGTGTATGTGTGTGTGTGGGGGGGGGGGGATATAGTGAGAATTAATGAAGTTACTGACCATCGTATCATAAACCCTTTCTGGAGAGAGTAATTGGTTCAGTAATCTAATTACACTGCTGAATATGTAATTAATGAGTAATTTACCCAACACTGGGTATTATATTCACGTTTTCAGACACCAGCAGAATTATGCACCATTTGAAGATGAGAAATATACCATTATTTTATCCACCACAGCAATAACCTTTCTTGAAAGCAGATAATGTCTGAATAGACACGAGTTATAATGTGCAGTAAAATCTGATTTGTGATTAGACATGAGTTATGAAATATAATGTGCAGTAAAATCTGATTTGTTTTCACAGATCGTCATCATGATGAACTGCTGCGGTCTTGTGTCTGATAAAAACCAACCAGGTATAAACATCTCAATTATAATTAATGCTGTGACTTTCTGTTTCAGATTGTGTAACGCACTCAAATCATCTATTTCATCGAGGGCAGGATTTACATCTAATTAATATGTAATTGATGTAACTGAGTTTGGCCGAATATGGTTGTCTTCTTCTAATTGGAGGGGTACTGGGAGGAATTGGAGCATGCATCATTACATCACGTCTGTAAACATCAAGAAGCCGGCTAGTCTTTGTCCTTTTCTTTGGTCTCTCTCTCTCTCAGTTCCTCTGAAGAGCATCTCGGTGGAGCTGCAGATTAAGGATCACGTGGCGTCCGTCCGCTCGTGTCTGCAGTATGTGAACGAGGAGGAGCGTCCGCTGGAGGCCGTGTTCGTCTTCCCGCTGCCCGCCGATGCCGCCGTCTGCCACTTCAGCGCCAAGATCGAGGAGCGAGAGATCGTGGCCGAGGTTCAAGACCGACAGAGCGTGAGTCATTGTCTTCTGTGGTGCCATCTTTCTCTTACGGATAATTACAGTTGGGAAAAAGTTCAGTATAACATGTATTTTGCATGATCCCTCTTATTTTGGTAAAACAGTTACCGGTTTGCAGATTCTGATAGGGGTGTGTAAAGTTTTGCCCAAGTGTGTGTGCGCTGGAATAATAGCATCTGCTCGTGTTGGAGTCTGTGTTTGTCTCCTGCAGGCGCGGGATCAGTACGATGATGCTGTGAGCTCGGGCCAGCAGGCGTTTCTGCTGGAAGAGAGCGAAGAGAGTTCAGATGTGTTCAGACTGAGTGTGGGCTGTTTGTCTCCGGGTCAGAACGCCTCCATCACCATCGTCTACATCATGGAGCTCAGCGTTCAGGCCGATGACGCGCTGCGCTTCTGTTTGCCGGCTGTGCTCAACCCACGATACAAACCAGCGGGTGATTATTCTTATCTCTCCATCATCATCATCAGAATGTAGAGA
>QVTF01005373.1:0-29143 GCA_003573665.1 Oxygymnocypris stewartii
TGAAGTACATTTTTATGTTTTTTAATAATCAATACATTAAGTGCATTTTAATAATATTTTGTTGTGCTTTAAGAAGTGCACTCATATCATATTTTCATATTGCCAGCATGCTAAAGCACATAAGTACAGTACCTGATTATAATTTTAACTGTAGTGTGTTATTCAATATTACATTTAAAGTTAAATATTTTAAACTGCAACTTCATCATTACACATATGTAATTACAAATATATTTAAATATATGATATATACTGTAGGTTTTAATAGAATTTCATATAATTATCATATAATAGTATAGAATAGTGGATTTTAGTTTACTATACAGTAAATGATTGTCAGTATTCGACAACAAAATGTAAAAATATTTCCCATGCAACAGAAGTAATTATGAAATTATATATAAAGATGTACTTGAGTCCTACATAAGTTGGTCAAAAAAGCACTCTAAATATCAGCTAGTTGCAATTTATATACATTTAAACTTTAATACACTTTCTTTTAATTGCATTAAAAATACAATTAAGTGTCTGAAAAAATGCAATCAGTTATTCTTTTAGAGTAAATCATTTCCATAATAAGTTCTCTTTTTAAAAGTATGTCAAAGTGTACTTCTTTTTCACAAGATGTGGCAGGATGTTCTTCAGAAAACCACCTTTTATGTTACGCAGAAGACAAAAAATGAATGATTTGTATTTTTAGGTGAATTATTGCATTAATCCAGCAGTTCCCCTGCATGTATTTTTCTGAAAGTGGTATCCTACCCCCCGTCGCTCTCTCTGAGTCTCTGCACATCTTTAGTAACAGGGGTGACATTGAATTCTCCCTCGCTCTTCCAGTTTGTGTTGAGTCAGAGCCGCTCAACCGCATCCCTAACAACCCGGTCGGTGGTTAACAAATCTTTCAAGCAATCGCCATCAGATCCTGCTTGACTAAGGCGCCCGGCCCTGGGGAACCGGTCCAGTTCCGAGCTGATTGATCCCAATTAACTTATTCCGTCCCAGCTTGATTCCTGCACGGCCAGCACTAATTGAGTCTCTCCAGCAGGGGCGTAAATACTGTTTGGGATTAGAGCCCTCCATATTGCTGAAGTTTTCTGGTTTGTGGGGCTGTTTATGCGCCTGGATTTCTCACGGGAGAGGGCTGCGATGTTAAACAATGCTGATGCAGTGGCGCTTGCATGTTTTTGACTAATTCTCGCTTCAAACCATAGCGGAGTTAACATGGCTTGTTTGATCCATAAAATGCACTCAAGGATAGCGGACAAGAGGATATTTGAAAGTCATCGAGGCTGCACCACTTGGTATTAATAATATGAATATTTTATTGTTTCTTGCGCATAATACTGGAAATATATAAAAAGCTAATTTCTTTTTATATTCAATTACAACTCCGGTTTTCAAGGTTATGATGCTCTTCTGTCTGTAGTTGAAGCTTTGTGGGTAATTTAGCTCCTGCTCTTAAAAGTCTGAGAGTTAGCCAGCACTGCAGTAAAGGCTACCATGAGAGAGAGTGTGTGTGTGTGTGTGTGTGTGTGTGTGTGTGTGTGTGTGTGTGTGTGTGTGTGTGTGTGTGTGTGTGTGTGTGTGTGTGTGTGTGTGTGTGTGTGTGTGTGTGTGGTGTGTGTGTGTGTGTGTGTGTGTGTGTGCGAAGGTTCTGGCCGCCCTTCCTGGTCTGAAGGACACCTAGGATCATTATTAGTGAGTTTGGGTTCATTAGGAGGAGGAAGATGAGCAATAAAAGAGACGTCCTTAAATAGCCCTCCGTGTCAATGGAGTCCTCCATATACATAGAGACTAGAACTCATATTATAGTACAAAACTATATAGTACAAAATCCAAATAGTTACTATTTACTATATAAACTATTATAGTACAAAACTAGAACCAACATGGTTCTTCTATGGCATCATCTTTAGGCTCTTTTGCGCTGCATAGCAGCAGACTCGTTCCTAGAGAACCAATTTCCCTCTCGGGACGTTTTCCTGTTTGCATTTGTCGATAGAAACGTCTTTATTCATGATATTTACAAACACCAACAATTGGTGAATGGAGGATGCCGTGATCGGAGCTGCTTTTGTTGAGTGTCGTGGGTTTTGTGAAAATGAAGATGGAATGTAAACGCAAAATTTTTGTGGTTAAAAGCATGAAAATTGCCTTAATTTCCTATGAAAATTTGCAGTAAAATACATATCATCAAGACTAAGAAAAGAACATAATGCTGCAGACATTAGGTAGCTAAATGCCGTTATTATCGCTGTTTTTTTCTTGTTCGTGGAGTAAATACTTTTTCACTGCTTATATTTTTGGTACTTCCCATAGAACTGTTTTAGACCCTGCTCTGAATTAGGAACATATTTAATTCCCCCAAATCGAGTTCCTAGAACTAAATATGTGCACATGTTCCTGTGTGGCTCAGTGGTAGAGCATTGCATCAGCAGCGCAAAAGGTTGTGGGTTCGATTCCCAGGGAACACACATACTGATTAAAAATATATAACCTGAATGCAATTATAAGTCGCTTTGGATAAAAGCGTCTGTTAAATGAAAATGTAAATACATTCCTAGTTCCTGCGGTGCGAACACGCCAAAAAGCGGGAACTTCCGCCAGTAGTTCTAGGAGCTATGAAAAGGTTCCTATTGCGCCTTTTGCAAAAAGATTATTTTGGAACTTTTATTTTTAAGAGTGCAATGGTCAGACAATCCAGATAGTCCCGCCTCCAAACTCATGCCATTGGTTAAGTCAGTGTTGCTGTGTCGGGCTGGTTGTTTTGATAATAGTGTTAACACTTGTCAGGTGAATCAACATAGGAATGAGCTATTTCAAATATATCACCTTTACGCTTATTGTAGAGCGCCTCTGGGGAGCCACTAATCTCTATATTTCCTCTGCTGAGGTCTGAACAGCCTCGATCTCTCTCAGCAGACGTCTGCTAGAGAGGGGAATCATGTTAATTGCTGGAGACCCCCTCTGGACAATCATTAACTTTAAACCATTAGTCATTAAATATCACAGCTTCTCTTCAAAAGATGTCAATTATCACCCTCAAAAGGTTGCTGTGCGAGTGTGTGTATGTGTGCATGCAGGTAGATCTTGACGTTTATCTGGGCCTAACGGAAGCTAAATTAATGACTACATTAATTGTGAAGCCATTCTTACATTTTTGCATTGAAATCTCAATATATCCACAATGAGTTTGCTGATCATTTAAAATTTAAAAATTGTGATTTAGCCAATTTGTTTTTTGAACCATGTTCCTTTAGATTGTACTTTCTAATATTCCAACTCGCACATTATAAGAGCTTTCAGAGGTTTTTCAGTAGAAAAAAGTAACAACATCAAGTAAGTTTAATTCATTTCATGATTTATTTCAAACTCAGATTAAACGATTAAACTTACAATTATGATTACATTTACAACATCAAAAAGTATGTGATCACCTATTTAGCCTCTTTGTGGCATTTTTAAAATGCTAAAATATTTAGCAAAATATTTTACCATGTACTGTTAAATTGCTGTGTATAATAAATAATTATTTCAGTTTTTACATTTAATGTTTTAAATCTCCTTAATTATCTGATCTCATATGTTTCTTTAAAATTATGGTTGCTTTGATGGGGAAGAAAAAAATAACTTTAGAGCAAATATGAATATCTAGAATATGAATATACTACTGTTCAAAAGTTTGGGGTCAGAATGTTTTGTTTTTTTTTTTTTTTTGAATTATTACTTTAATAATAATAAAAATATTAATTAGTTACCATTATATAGTGCTTTTCTAGGCACTTAAAGCGCTTTACATAGAAAGGAGGGTATCTCCTCATTCACCACCAGTGTGCAGCGTCCACCTGGATGCTTTACTAATACTATGCATCAAGGAAATATTAAATTGATCAAAAGTAATAGTTAAGTTATTTCTATTGTTTAGATTAGAACATTTAGATTTCTATTTCAAATACATTATGTTCTTCTGAACTGTCTATTAAGTAGTGAAACCTGAAAAAGACATGGTTTCCTCAAAAAATATAAAGCAGCACAACAGTTTTAAAAATTATTAATCAGAAATGTTTATTGAACAGCAAATCAGCATATTAGAATGATTTTTTTAATGATCATGTGACACTGAAGACTGGAGCAATGATGCTGAAAATTCAGCTTTGCGTCACAGGAATAAATTACATTTTTAAATATTCAAATAGAAAAACCAAAAAAATATTTCACAAAATTACTGCTTTTACTGATCAAATAACTTCAGCCTTGGGGAACATAAGATACTTATTTTAAACGTAGCCTATTATTATTTGAATGGTAGTGTGTAAATAAATTATCCTCACAAAACTGAAAAATATAAATGCATTAATTTTTAGCTTATTGACAAAAATGCAGCATGATTTACACAGAAATCTGTTCTGCTCCCGTTTCATGAAGGAGACCCAATGTGTGCACGAGCATCCACACCATCCACCCCAGCAGGCTTAAAAATCTCTAATTATCTCGTCGCAGGCGGTCGCTGATATTTCCAGGTCAGGGGCAGGATGACATGATAGATTTATAGATGAGGTGTAGTATGAAGGGAAGAGTGTGAAAGAAAGAGTGAAGAAGATAAGCAGCCTGGGACGTGTGGCGGTGATGAATGTGAGACTATGATGAGGTCGGGGAATCAGGGCAGAGGAACAGCGGCCTGCCCCGCCTGATAAAAGAGAGTGAACGACCCCACACGCACCCCGAACGCCCACACCACTCATCTCCCAGACAGGCATGCAGTGGCACTGAAATTAATTTGCTCCTTCAAACTCGTGCTGTGTCGCCCCTCTCCTGGCAGCACGCACCCGTTCTGATTTGCTGAACAATGTTATTAGGCTGGGAAAGACAGCCGTCCTAGAAGAGCGCTGCTGCTTGAGATGATTGTTGCCTTTCATTCTGAGGTGCAAATCTACAGTTATTGTTGTGTGTGTGAGGGAGATAATGTTAGGGAAAAGACACTGGACCGTAGAGGAAGAGCGCTATAAATACTCTGCTCGGGGTCTTGGTGCGGACAAAGCTTTTAATTGTTGAGTGTGGAGCAAGCGAGTGAGTGAGCGAGTGAGTGTGCGAGTGAGCAAGTGAGAGAGGAAGTGAGCGAGTGAGTGAGTGAGTGAGTGAGTGAGTGCGGGAGTGAGTGAGTGCGGGAGTGAGTAAGCGAGTGAGTGAGTGAGTGAGTGAGTGAGTGAGTGAGTGTGCGAGTGAGAGGGTGAGCGAGCAAGCGAGTTAGTGCGTGAGCGAGTGAGTGAGTGAGTGTGCAAGTGAGCGAGCGGGCGAGCAAGTGAGTGAGTGAGTGAGAGGGTGAGCGAGTGAGTGAGTGAGCGAGTGAGTGAGAGGGTGAGCGAGCGAGTTAGTGCGGGAGTGAGTGAGTGAGTGAGTGAGTGAGTGAGAGGGTGAGCGAGTGAGTGAGTGAGTGAGTGAGTGAGCGAGTGAGTGAGTGAGGGAGAGGGTGAGCGAGTGAGTGAGTGAGCGAGCGAGTGAGTGAGTGAGAGGGTGAGTGAGTGAGTGAGTGAGTGAGTGAGTGAGTGAGCGAGAGGGTGAGCGAGTGAGTGAGTGAGCGAGCGAGTGAGTGAGTGAGAGGGTGAGCGAGCGAGTTAGTGCGGGAGTGAGTGAGAGGGTGAGCGAGCGAGTTAGTGCGGGAGTGAGTGAGCGAGTGAGTGAGCGAGTGAGTGAGTGAGTGAGTGAGGTGAGCGAGTGATGAGTGAGCGAGTGAGTGAGTGAGTGAGAGGGTGAGCGAGTGAGTGAGTGAGCGAGTGAGTGAGAGTGAGCGAGTGAACCGCTGTTGTCATCTATCATTTCTCCCAGTGTGTCCTTTTCTGGGTCAAACTCGTCTACAGTCAGGATGAGCCACTATCAAAGGTTATTATTAATCATCATCAGAGCTGCAAGATTGATTTGCCTTCCTTTAGCAAGTGTGAACTGTGGATTACTTTTAATCAACTTTTGATGGATTTTTTTGTGGATTTATGAAATCCATGCTCCTAATATTCACACAGGTGTCAAGTAACCACAAGTGTAGAGAATCACAAAATGTCACAATACTTTAACTTTATATTAATTTTGAACAGGATATATATTTATATCTATTATCGCCTATGTAGGTTTGGGTGCATTTATCAGAAATACAGTAATAATATGAAAAATTATTACAATTTAAAACAACTGTTTTTATTTTATTTTAATATTTTGTAATGTGTAATTCATTTCTGTGATGCAAAGCTGAATTTTCAGCATCATTACTCCAGTCTTCGGTGTCACATGATCATTCAGAAATAATTTGAATATTGCCGATTTGGTGATTTTCTATTATTATAAATGTTGAAAAAAGTTGTGCTGATTAATATATTTGCAGAAATGCGTTCTTAATTTTTTTTAAGATTGTTGATTAATAGAAAATCCAAAAGAAACAGCTTTAATTTTAAATATAAATATTTTCTGACATTACAAAAAATGTATTTACTAGCCACTTTTCATTAATTAATTGCATCCTTGCTGAATAAAAGTATTACTTAAAAAGAATTCAACTTTTGAATGTTAGTGTATATTTTTCTAAAACTAAAAGCCATTAAGTTTAATATTTATATAAATGTAATGCTAAATGTTATATCATTATGACTTACTCTAAGTGTCCAGAATGTTTGGGATCATTAAAATCATCTGGATCATTAAGTCATTAGATATGTACTTTGAATGAGTGTCTGTTGTCTGAAAAATATAATAGTAATAAATATGAAGAGGAGTTTGGATAGGAAGTGGAGTGTATTCCAGATGAAAATGTTATTGCTCAGGGTATTTTTTCTTAAAAAAAATCCTTTTAAAAGTAAATTAAAATAGGCACAAATGAGAAAATTGTTGACATAGAGTATAGAGCTATACAATTAATGTGCATCTGTTAGCTCAGATAAAGAAGACTAGTCTAATTGGAACTGTTTGTTCATTTTAAAATATAATTTTTGAAATCTAACTTATTAAATCTCTTTAAGTGCAGATCTGAGTGTAGTTTGAGACATTAAGATTTCATCTGAAACTCTAGAGAGCCCGTGTGAAATTACTGGGGTCGTTTTGTGGATGCGAGGGACTTTTCTTCGTTTGCTGTTCATTAATCCTAATCACTGTCTTGGAGAAACAACTGAGATGTTCAAATGATGTCATTTGCGATCTTTCTTTCCTGTTATGGCTAAAATCCCAAGATATTGTCTGTGAATTTACTTTCTTGGCAGTTTTTGCTGTTTTCCCCTCATATGTTGAATCTGTCTGCTTCTGCATGTCCTCTGGGTGTTTAACAATACATTATAGTCTCACTTTTCTCGAGCAGCGCTGTGCCAGTCTGAGCCGCTGCTATTTCATGAAGACTGTTGCGTTCAGACAGTGCGAGTGAGTTTTTATGAGTGTGTCCTTGTGACTGCATGTATATATGGATGTAAAGGGCAGCGTGTTCAGCACATGTGTGTGTTTGTGATTTGTCCTGTCAGGAAGGAGATCTTGCCGCCTGCCCTTCCTCTATTTAGGTGTCATTGTTTTAATTTAAATGGGTCTGATGGGATGGACCCATTACTCAGAACTGAATGAGGGCTTAATGGATCCAAAACTACTGGACGTTAACTGGGGTATTGGCTGACGTACCTGCAGCAGCTGGTGTTGATTAATACAAGTTCGTCCCCATGTGAGTGTGTGTGTGTTTGTATGTGTGTGTGTGTGCGTGTGTGTGTGTTTGCGCACGTGTGTGTGTGTGTGTGTGCGTGACTGACCTTATACTGTGCAGTTTTGTAGGTTTGTGTTTTAATGATTATGTGGTTTTAATACAGGGTTTCGAAAACCTAGAAATATCAGGGAATATTAAGGTTGTGTTGTCTAAGATTGGGAAATAGATCAAGTCTTAAGAAAGAGTCTTTATTCTGATCCTTAAAATGAACTTTAATTGGCACAATTTGCACAGTAAATATACAGTTTTGGTACAGCATAGTACATATTTTTCTACTTGCACTATTGTTCAAAAGTGAATTTGGAAGAGTTTTATTCATTTGTATTTTTTTTTTTTTTTTTTAAGAAGTCTCTTATGCTCACCAAGGCTGCATTTGTTTAATCAAAATACAATGCAAATCAGTTAATGTTGGTGAAATATTATTGCAATTTAAAATAAGTGTTTTTTATTTGAATAGATTTTAAAATGTAATTTATTATTGAGATGCCAAAGCTAATTTTCAGCATCATTACTCCAGTCTTCAGTGTCACGTGATATCTCAGAAATCATTCTAATATGCTAATTTGCTCCTCAATTAATTATTTGTTATTGTTATCAATAAATTTGTGGAAACTATGGTAAATTTTCAGGATTCTTGATAAATAGACAGTTTAAAAAGAACAGCAATTATTTAAAATCTAATGTATTTGTAACATTATAAACATATTGAGTGTCATTTTTTTTAATAACTTGAATGTGTCCAAAAGTATGAATTAAACCTTTGAATTGTAGTGAATACTAACTATCACTATAAACTTAATATGCACAATATTTAATATTTAATGACTTAACTATCGTAATACTCAAATAAATGATTCCTAATCCAAATGAAAAAATCACCCTACTCTCAGTTGTCCTCCAAAACAATTATTAATCGTATAAAATCAAGCTGAATCCCTATCATAGTAAATATTGAACCCCTAGTGTGTGTTTGTTCTGATTCTGGGTGTCTGCTGAAAGTGGACAGTGGGTTTTAAGGTTATAGATCCAGCGCATACATAACCCTTTAAACCAGGTTATAATCTTCTCTGAAAGCACTCATACAGGCTGACGGCTCTGCCCGCGGTGAGGAGAGATGAGTCGAGGTGCAGCGCTTGATGTGTGAGTCTTCTCATTACTCTGGTGATAATAAACAATAACACGCACACAGGGGAGAGGTGCAGCGGCGTTCCGGATCACCTCGCGGCTAATGAAGGTTAATTAGGGTTCATTAGGACATGATGAGCGCTCGCAACACCACCACAGCCCTCTGCTTTAACGCCTGCCGGCCGCCTCGGTTCCTCCTCTCCGGCTGTCACTCCTGATGGACTCCTGAACATCAGTCCATATCAGTGAGAGTCCAGACAATATTTCATCAATATATTCATATACAGTATGACTTACTGGGTCAGTGTTTCCCAACAACCACAAATATATAACTTTTAAATCAGATTATACTAAATATCATTTATTAAACTGGAACTTATAGTAATTATTCTTTTTTAAGCAATTAACCTGATACAATCTGTATCGTATTTAATATGCAAATGTATAAGGGCCTCTAAATTATCACATGATCATAACTTTGCTGAAAGCCCTGTTCTGTACACGTTCTACTACTTTTATATTGTTAGTAATATTTTAAGATGAACACTTACTGGACTGAAGCAAGTTTATACTTGATTATTTACTCATTAAAAACATGTTAAAATGAGAGTATCAATATACATCAGACTCGAGGAACATTTATTTGTTCATCTCTTGATCATCATTGTAAATGCATTGCTTTATATTTTTGGTAACCCCAAAATAAGCTACAGAGATTTGATAATAAAATAAAAAATACTTTGAATTCAGCATAATTGCTTTGGATAAAATCATCTGCAAAATGCATAAATGTAAAGTCATTTGTTTGCTTACTGTTCTCTCTCTCTTTGAATGCAAATGTCAGCATCGCTACATATGTCTAAAGAACAGATCAAACATACTGATATTAGTAATGGTTACAGCACATTATATTATTATTTACATAATACTGTATATGGAACTGTATCAAGTTTATTTTTCTTTAATGTTAAACACTCTTAATCCACTCATTGATCCACTGTCAATTATAATATTATAAAAAATGGAAAATACAATATTATTTAAGTACTTTCTTTAAAAAAAAAACTAAGGACATTTTTTGTTTTATATATTTAATATTAAAAAAATCTGACATACACATACCCCTGGTTAGGCCACCGAGAAGTATCGTTTATTTTGTAATATTTCATAATCAGTAACTAGAAAACAGAAAGATAATTTAATTTATTTATTTCTCTATTTCTTTAAAAGATTAAAAGGAGAGCACATGGAGACTTTTTCTCAACTCTTAATTTTCTCGTCTCCTGTAGCTAAGGCAAATAATTGCGTACATTTCAGTCTGTGTCTCACACAAAGCTATCGTGTGGGTTTCACAGGAGACTTGGAATGTAATGCAATGTCTAAGTCCTTTGGACTCTGCTTCCATAAACCCTGGTGGACATAAACCCAGCACGCACACATAATGTAGTGAAATTAGACAACCACAAGGGAATCTGCCAATCAATACCACTCACCGGATCATCAGCACAGGAAGCCGTGATAAACATTTGAGATCAAGGTGTGTAGATATGCAGGCATACACGTGGTTAGACATCTCTCTTCCTCTCCGCGAGTCCCCACCTCTCGGAGGAGAGATGCGCCCTCTTTTCCCCTTCCCTTGTCCTGCACAATAATGAAAACAAAAGACCATCCTGCAGCAGGGAATCAGAGCGCAGTGCTATTAGAAGCCATGCAATAATTAATTTGCCTATTACCAAAAGCCGACTCGTTTATCTTTCATAAGATAATGCCATCACTCCCAGTCTCTGGCAGACTCGCATTCGCTCTGTCTTAAGCGGTCCTAATTACGTCCCCGCTGCCTATTTTATTGTAGTTGATGAAAACACACTTAATCTCCACTGTGCAGAATGAGTAAATTAGGCCCCAGCCTTGAACAGCAGATATTAGAGATTCCATTAAAGCCCAGTGCTTTTTTATGTGCTTTTGTCTCGGGTGCCGGAGCACTAAAGAGCTGAGGTAAGGTGTACGCCGATGAAGCAGATAAGTCAAGCTGTCTTTATATCCGTTGCTTTTTCACACACTTCCAGATAGAGGGAACTTTGTAGTGTCAAAAGCCCAGTGATATGATCACGGCTACCAGTCAAGGTTAAATTTATGATTGGCTGAACGATCAGTCAGTTTGTAATGTTTTAGGTTTAGAAATGGCGTGGACTGTGGTCTGTTGTAGTGGTTTGGCCTGTTACTCAACCTAGAGGATGTTTTTATTGCTCTGAGATTGCTCTTTCTCCGGAGACTTCATGGTGTTCTCAGTTTCAAGTGTCAACTTTGTCAGAGATGTTACTGTTTTCCTCAGTAGAAACACAAATGAAGACTTTTTAACAAAACCTGGGAGATTTCTGCCCCTCCATTGAAAGCCCACTGAATCAAAACTGTGGCGCTTCAAAAAGTCCATTAAGACATTGTAAAAATAATCAAATTCTTGTTTTCTCAGTCGTGTTTGAGCTTCCATATTTGATGTTAAATGTGAATAAATGGATCTGTCCATCATATAAAGCAAGACTTGGATATAAACTGCTTGATTTATATAGATGTTCTTTTTTAGGACTTTATGAACTTTTTAAGAATCCATGTTTTGTTAGAATGGACTTTGGTGGACTGATAGTTTCATTAAAATACCTTCAACTGTTTTTCAAATATGAACGAAAGTTTGGAACGTAAAGAGTAGGAGTAAATGATGACATGTTTTATCTTTGGGTGAACTATCCCTTTAAGTCATCATTTATTCATCATCATATCGTACCGAACAGGACTATTTTCTTCAGTAAAATGCGAAAGAAAATATTTTTAAGATGGATCATTCTTCTCTTTTCCGTGAAAGCATACAATGACCTGGTCCTCTGAAACATCAGAAAGAAGAAAAGAAGCAGCATGAGAATGATCCCATACGACTCATGCGCTATATACGTTTTCTGAAGTCATGTGATAGATTTGTGTGAGAAACGGACCAAAATTTAAGCTGTTATTCACTAAAAATCATTGTGATTGGTCACAAGTCATACAAGAATGAATGCCGGTTGGGTACACTTATCCTTTTAACCCGAAGTGTACTGTTTTGCTTTGCCAAGATGGTCATCAAACAAACTGTCTTCGGTCCTGTGGAGTAAGTATGTGCTGAGAAGGGTTATGTGGGTTTTAAAAGGAAGAGAATGTTGACCGTGACCACCCTGATCACTCAACAGACCCACAGAAATGTTTTAATGGACACTACGCACACTCTTAAAGATAAAGCCTTTCACAGCGATGCCACTGAAGAAACATTCTGGGCTCTCAAAAGAACCTTTCAGTGAACTGTTCTTAAAAGAACCATTTTAATGATCTAAGGGATTTTTTTCCATTATAAAAAACCCTTTGTGCAATGGAAAGTTCCATCAGTGCAAAAAAGACCCTTGATTTTTAAGAGTGTAGACTAATATTTTGAAGTTAAATGCTCCAAAAGGGGCTTTTCACAGCGATACCATAGAACACTCTTAAAAATAAAGGTCATTTAATGGCAACAATGGTTGAACATTTAACATCCATAAAACCTTTCCATTGGTCAAAAGGTTCTTTATACTTGAAAAGAGGTCTTTTGATTAATAAAATGTTCTTCACGCTAGGAAAATAATGGTTATTTTAAGAAACTGTTCACTGAAAGGTTCTCAGAAGAACCAAAAATGTCTCTTAAATGGCATCACTGTGAAAAATCCACTTTTTGAACCTTTATGGGTTCCTCAAAGAATCTTCAGTGAACACATTGTAAAAAACACATTTTTTCTTCACATCAAGAACATTTTAATAATCTAAAGAGCCTTTTTTCTATTATAAAGTCTCCATGGATTTTAAAGGTTCTTTGTGGAGCCATTGATATCAATAAAGAACCTGTATTTTTAAGAGTGTGTACTGATACACATGAGTTAGTTCACAGTGGCCCATGCATCTTCAGTTCTGCACAGCATCACACGACAGCACCTCCCACACAAACAGACACATCTCACACTAACCTATTCACGCAAGCAATATGCTCCATCCATTGCCCCTGACATCACCTGACAGCGAAGAAGATGAAAGATTCTTAATTCATCTTTCTTCTCGTCACTCTCTACAAGAACACACCTAAGACACTCTCGCAGCCCTCTTCACACACTCGCATGCAGACATTCATCAAAGCATCAAAGGAGCTTTGTGAGGCGCGCAGCAGGACTAGGCCCACACAAAGGGCGCAGGATTGTGTGTGTTTGATAGGAGAGCTTCGGGTGACAGTAGATGCGTTGAGAGGTGGAGGTGGGGAAGTGTTGCATCCATTCAGGTTGGCGAGACGATGCTGTCACTCACGCTTTTGGTGTGCGGTGTGAGTGAGAATACGTGGAGTCTGTGTGTGGCGGCTTCACTTCCTGTGTTTTGTATTTTTTGGGAGACAGACTAATGGGATATATGCCAGCAGTTTTTGAAATGGCAGTTTAATCTTTCAGAATTAAATGTTTTTTTATTCTTAAATCATTTTTGTCCAAATCCAAATTGACCCCATTTACTTTCTTAATAAATAATTATTTATCCTGATCTTATTCCGGATGATTCATCAGTATTCATTCATTTTATATTGAAATGTACTTTTTTGCCCTTGATTTTTTTATTTATTAGCAAATAACCTTATTAAAATCAGCACCTCTTCACCCTTAATCCACTCAAATCCACTTGAAGAAATCCCATTACGATATTTTGTACTGAACGTAGAGCACAAAAAATGATTCCAGGCAAAATCACATTCATCTTTCTGAATTAATAACATATAAAGCTAATTTATGTTTAAATTGTATATTTAAATAACATTAACTGTTTTTGAAGTCTCTTATGCTCACCAAGGCTGTATTTATTTGATACACAAAAATATTATATATTATGAAATGTTATTTCAATTTAAAATAACTGTTTTCTTTTTGAATATATATTAAAATGTAATTTATTCTTCTGTTGTAAAATTTTCATCATCATTACTCCAGTGTTCAGTGTCACACGATCTTTCAGAAATCATTCTAATATGATGATTTTCTGCTCAATTTGTATTTATTTTTCTATTATCAGTGTAGGTATCATGGTTGTGCTGATACATTTTTATTTCTGTATTTATTTATTCTATTTCATTTATATCTCTATTTATTTTTGTGTGAAACCATGATACATTGTTTCAGGATACGTTGATGCATATAATGTTCAAAAGAACTGCATTTATTTGAAATATACATTTAAAAGTGTTAATATATATTTTGTATCTTACCCAAAACTTTTGAATTGTAGTGTCATGGTTTCGAGAAAAATATAAAAAAAGAAATAAAATGTTTTCATGGATGCTGAAAACTTTGCCATCACAGGAATAAATTGCGTATACAGCGTCTTTGCTTAATAAAAGGATTGACCTTCTGATTAAATAATGTAATTCGCAAAGATTCATGGAATGAGAGTCACTTTTATAATGTTTTTCTTGGTTGATTGTTTGATTGATTGATTGCATTTAATAAAATAAAAAAACATCAAAAACTCCTGGAACCAAGATATTAAATACCACTGAAAAAGTGGGTGGATACTATTACAATTCAATATATGTCATATGTCAGCCACTAAATGTAATGCAAATACCATTTAATGTCATCTTTATGAATCGCATCTGAATTAGATGAAATATTGACTTTGATGGTTATCCACTCGTTGAATTCATTATTTAATGTTTAAAAGATGAGGCGTGTTTGGTCAGTTTTATGAGATCAAGCTCAAATCACTATATGTGAAGGACACTGCAGCAGATTTCTCCCTTCAGGGGATAGTCGCCAGCATCTCTGAAACCCAACAGCCGAGAAAAGGCGAGTTTTTTCAGATCTGTCCGTATGTGCCTGTATTCAAGTGCTCTCACCAGGCCCGAGCGTCACATAATCCAGACGGAGAGCGGAGGTCATCCGACCGTCTGGGAGCCGCTACGGAGGGCTGTGTGTGTAATCCCGGCAGATGTGTGAATACAGCAGGGAGACCGCCAATGTATAATTTGTGTTCCTTCTGGAGTCTCTTGCACTGATTACTCAATCTTCAAGGGCACCTTGGAAATTCGCCTGTGCATGCCTGAAGAAAAGACTTTGATTTGATATACCGAGCAGTTTTCCATCACGTAGCGACAGCGGCTCTGAACATACATGACCTTTGAGATGGCTTGGCTTCCGAAAGGGCTTGTTATTTCCATTGGTGGTTCACGAGGGCATTTTCCAGGCAGGCTCATATGAATATAAATATCAAGTAACCTGTAATAAGTGTACTATCTTTTTTAAAGTGGAATACATCGTTGTTATGGCATATTTATATGTGGCCCTTCTATTGAGTTTTTTTAAACTGACATTTTAACTAAATTCTCTCTTCACCGGTTGCATTTTCCACAAGAGGGCTTAATAACTCACTAGCGATACTAATACTGGTTTATAGATCAAATATTTTTCATCAATTGAATAGCAATTCTAAGTGGTTATTTGACTTATCAGTACTCATTACTTACAGTATTTTACTTACTTTTGACTTTTATTTACCTGTGAGCTTCCTCTGGCACTTGTGCAGTGATTAAAACCTGGGTTTGACTGTGCATGAAAGACAAATATAATATGTTATACACTAATTGCATTGCATGCACATTAATAAGTAAAGTTATTATTCACGATCATTTTAATTCAGTCAGTTACAGTCCGTTAATATATGCAATATATGAATATTTGCAAACATAAAACAAACCGTGGAAATGTAAAAAGTTAATCTTGACTGTGTGATGCTCTTAGACATTAGACACTTTTATTTAAAAATCATTTATTAGCATGTAAAAAGTGCCATATGTATATTGTAATTGTTTATTAATAATAAAAAGATGGAGTGACAGTCATTTTTTTTATGTACATGCTGAAAAAAACACACAACTTTTATTTGAAGGGTGAACGCATACACATACAAATGTAATGCACGCCCTTGTGCTTTGTGCCTCCAAGTCAAATTTAATTGCTTCTTTTCATTCATATCCACAAGGCACTTGGATAGGGATGAAGGGTGCCAGAATAAAAAAATAAAAGCTGCACAAACACATACTCAGTGACTGCGTTTTACCCGTAGTCGATTATGCATGGAGTCAGTCATGTGAAAAGAGCGTAGCGTCGGAATACCAAACACATTGATAAAGCAGACCCCGAAGGCTTATTGATTAGAGCAGGAGGCCGGTTGTGTAAAATGGGATTTTACAGAACGCAAGGCTGCATGCCTCCAAAACAACCGCCGCTGCACGTCACACTGACTGTATTAGAATGGAGTTCCCTTAAGGAGAGAAAGAAATGCTGCATGCAAACTTCCTAAACAAATAGTTTCACACAATACACAAGATTGAATGCAGAAATAATTGTGGGTTGTGTTCTGGGGTTATTGAGTTGTATGTTAAATAATCTAAACTAACAGGTAAATTATTGTACTTTTTTATTTAAAGTACACTAGTCAACAGTTTTTGAACAGTAAGATATTTAATGTTTTTAAAATCAGTTATAAAAAATATATGTTTTTTAAAACAGTTATTTTGAATAGTACAAATATTCAAAATATTACTATTTTGCTGTATTTTGGATCAAATAAATGCAGGCTTGGTAAGCAGACAAGACTTCTTAAAAAACAGTACAAATCTTACTGTCCAAAACCTTTTGACTGGGAGTGAATATTATTCGAGTTAAAAAAATGTATGTACTTACTTACTGTGCTGACATATGTAATGCAGTCAATCAATCAATCAGTATTTTTATTCAACAATTATGCATTGAATCCATAATTTATGAAATGTATAATATTACAGGATATTTATTTTTCTTATAAATGCTATTCTTTTGAATTGTCTATTCATCAAAGATTATTGAAAAAAAAAAAGTTTCCAAAAACAAAAATGGGAAGCAGCACAACTGTTTTCAACATTGATAATAATCAGAAATGTTTCTTGAGCAATAAATCAGCATATTAGAATGATTTCTGAAGAATCACGTGACACTAAAGACTGCAGCAATGATGCTGAAAATTAGTTCACTTAGATAAATTATATTATAAAATGTTCAAATAGAAAACAGTTATTATTATAAGTAATTCAATTCAATTTAAGATTATTTGCATAGCATTTTTTTTGCGATTCAGTCATTGCAAAGCAGCTTTACATGAAAGTTTCTACAATAGATTTATACATTGTAGAAACTTAATACATTTAACGTATGACAAAATTTGGTTAATTCTGTAAATTGTCTGAGGGTTGGCTTCCTCTGAGGTCCTCTGAGGGGTTGGCATCATCTCATAATTACAGCTTTTTACTGTATTTTTGGATTTTATTTATTTATAATTTTTTAAAATGATGCCTTGGTGATTATGAGACACACAGAAAGAATAAAACCAACCCCAACAGTATATTCACAGTAGTTCTGTTATTGTAATGTAACACAAGCTCACCCACACTTGCCGGCCAGTTCTCCAGCATGACTTTGACCGACAGCCTTCGGGTCAGTGCTGATATACCTGATCGATTAGGTGAACAGTTGGCGGCTCTTATCTTGTCAGTGAAGGCCCAGAGGAGGCGCTGGCATATGGGAGGCTATCGGCTGCTGCTCTCTGCACATTGTATGAGTCCCGGCTGATGAGCTCCACGATAGCACTTAGGCAGCCTGCTCAGATAAAGTACCTCCAGGGAATTGCATTCACCCTCTTTAAACCATCTCGCATGTCTTTGATCACTTTTGAACTTAGCCAGGATCATAAATGAACCACAATTCAAGGAAAGTGCTAAAATGCCACGATGTTGATGTTGGGGCAAAAAAATATATGAATCAAGGATCAAGGTTGCAGTATCTGTAAGAAGCATTTGATGTTTAATGTGTAATAAATTGAAATATTTTTTGAAGCAGCAATAAAATAAGCATATATATATACACACAGTATTTATTAGGGATACACGATATAGGATTTTTGCCGATATCCGATATGCAGAGGTGGAAAGAGTACAAAAATATTGTACTCAAGTAAAAGTACCATTACATTACTGAAATTTTACTTAAGTACAAGTAAAAGTACCAGTCTAAAAATATACTCAAGTAAAAGTAAAAAGTAGCTCATTTAGAATTTACTCTGAGTAAAAAGTACTTAGTTACATTTTAACAATGTGAGGGAAAAATGGGACCAAAGGTGTCAAACTCAGTACCTGGAGGGCCACAGCCCTACACAGTGTAGATATTACCCTAATTAAACACATCTGATCCAGTTAAACTAATCATTTTGGCTTATTTGAAAACTACATGGTGTGTGTGTTGGAGCAGGGTTGGAACTAAACTCTTTAGGGCTGTGGCCCTCCAGGAACTGAGTTTGACACACCTGGGATATGGGCTTATAAATCTCAAACGAGGTGTTTTTAATTAAATGAATCGGTTAATTAGAATAATAAGACATTTGGGCTGTTACCAGGCAAATTAAATCAGTATCAACAAAATGCATCTTTGCAATGCAGAGGAAACGCAGAAGCTTCATCTGAAGTGGCGTAGATGTATTTACACTGACATGAATGCATTTAGCCTGCAGTTACAAATGCAGAAATAATGTTTAGATATAAATAAGACATAAAATGTGACCCTGAACCACAAAACCATAAGGGTCCATTTTCCTAAATTGCGATTTATACATCATCTGAAAGCTGAATAAATCATATTTCCATTGATGTATGGTATGTTATGATCGGACAATATTTGTAAATCTGGAATCTGAGGGTGCAAAAAAATCTAAATATTGAGAAAATCTCCTTTAAAGTTGTTCAAATTAAGCTCTTAGTTTTGATATTTACAGTAGGAAATGTACAAAATATATTAATGGAACATGATCGTTACTTAATAAGCTAATGAGTTTTGGCATAAAAGAAAAATGTATAATTGTAACCCATACAATGTATTGTTGGCTATTGCTACAAATATACCCCAGCGACTTAAGACTGGTTTGTGGTCCATGCCAGGGTCACAAATGTTAAATAGTCATTTGAAATAAAAAATAAATCAATCAAAAGATACTTGATACATGTTAAATTAAAACCACCAGTAGGTGTCAGCAAGTCACTGATAAGCGAATCATTGCGGTTGAACAAATCATTTAAACGGTTATTTCAAGGAATAAAACACGTCATTGCTCAGAGTCAGAGACGCAAACTGTGTTTGGGAATTATTTTTGTTGTCGAAATAGAGCAAAAACAGGTAATATGGTGTCTAAAACTTAAGTCTCTTAATTAACTTCTTGTTTTTTTAACTGTGTAAAAAGAAAAACTACAGGCCTATGTAATCATGGTGATTTTTTGAGAAAAACGGCATTCTTCAAGTGATGTTGACTTACTATATTAAATTATATAAATATATACATTTCTGCTTCTATATCTTAAATTTTGGTGATCATTCTAAACGCATTTTAACAGACTGAATCACGCAGTTCAACATATCGCATATCACATATCGCGCCTAAAAACGTTTGTCGCTGCTAAGCAACCATCAGCTGCGCTCTCCGTTACACAAGAAGGAAATTTCGTCACATGACCTGCGGTGCGCTTGCGGCATTCTGAAAAGTTGAGATGTTTTTATATCGATGCGGCGCGGACGCGCCTGGAAAAAAACGAGCGCGTCACTTCCATTATGAGCGCGCATACCGCGCGTCTACATTTGAAATAACGAATTTGAGCGCGCAAAAGACGCGATATGTGAGCGGCCCCTAAATGCTCGCGCACGCACTAGTCTAATCTACTAGATTTCATGGCACACTGTTTAGAGTGATTTGTTTGGTTTTGGCAAAATACTGATAATGTCAAATCGCACATCGTTAAAACAACAATTATTATATTATCACAGACGATATTGCACACCCTGCACCACTGTCTTTTGGCTCATTTGTGCAAAACCTTTTGTTAAACTGTCAAAGCTTCATTTTAACCACCAATGCAACGATGCAAGTATTTACCTCACCTCTACATGCTTGCGAAGGGCGATGTCGAGATGTTATAAAGCTGCTAGTTCGGTCTCCCGAGGCAAACACAGCTAACACTGCATAATAGAGCATGAATATGGCCAGGGGTTCACTTCATTCCTTTGAGTTCAACTTCAGCAGAATACGACGGGGTTTGGTTTTCAGTTGGGTCTGCAGCATTAACGCCTGTCTTGTTCGTCTGCATCTTTCTTGTGATTTTAGCGCCAGTTTCTTCTTCTGCCCATTATTTACTGCTGTAGTTTCCACGGAGCGAATTTTTTTTTACTCAGTAACGCATGCGTTTTAAAATGTAGCGAAGTACAATACTTCACACAAAATATACTTAAGTAAAAGTAAAATTACAGATTAAAAAAATACTTAAAAAAGTACAAGTACACAAAAAAGCTACTCAATTACAGTACGCGAGTAAATGTAAGTTCGTTACTTTCCACCTCTGCCGATATGCCAATATTTTTCAAATAATTTTCACCGATACCGATACTGCGTTACTGTGGTGTTCCTGTGGCTCAGTGGGAGCAGCATTGCGTTAGCAGCACAAAAGGTTGTGGGTTCAATTCCCAGGCTGCTGCTGCACGTGCTATTACGGTTTATTCTATCACACACCGAACACGGCGTCGTTCTGTAAGTGCATTCTCGGTTTAAATCCAGCGATCCAAAACAGTGAATCTAATCATCATTCAGACAAAACTTTGCTTCAAGAATGAAACCACACTGCTGACATGATCTAATCACTAGCACACCCTGAGAACATTTGAGTTAATGTATTCCTCTTATCAGCAATACATATCGACATCATTTTTCTTATCGAGCCGATGCCGATACTTACATTTAAAGCCATTATCGGCCGATTCCTATACGATATCAGTGCGATAATATCGTGCATCCCTAGTATACATATATATATTTTATATATCACTTTTCACAAACCCAAGGACAATGAATAAACATTTTCAATAACCCTGAGTAAACAGATGCATTTTCAATTGCATTTTGAAGGTGGATGAGATACAGTTTCTAAGAGACACTGGGGGAGGAATTTCAGTATGCACTGTAGGGGTCAAGACACTGAAAGACCATCCATCCATTGAAGAACTGTTTACTCTCTGAAAAATGGTACAAAGCTGTGACTGGGGTGGTAACAAAACAGTATTTACCCCTAAAGTGTACATATTAGTGCCTTTTGTAAAGTTTACCGCCCAAATGACAGTTTTTGTACCATTTTTAGAGTGTTAATAAACTGTCTCCAGAAGGCCTAAGAGTAGAAAGCAGGAGAACGAGGATTAATCAGATCAGCTAAATAGTGTGGTGCAGAACCATGAAGGGTTTTAAAAATTGTAATTATGATTCTTGTACTGAGTGTGATAAGCAGCCAGGTAGGAGCCAATGTAGGAGTCATTTATGTTGTGTGTGTGTGTGTGTGTGTGTCTGTGGGGTGGAGAGGGGGGGGTGGGTTGTTATGAATTAGGATTACGTTAAAATGACTTCAAACCTAAGAATATTATGGGTATTGCCTCCTGCATAATAATGGTTCACTATAGAGAGGAAATTCAAAAGTAATATGGAATGTAAATAAATTGTATAGTGTGTTGATGCAAACTGTCAAATGTCAAGTCCTTTATCGCTCCATTCGGATGCAGATGCAGTGAGTGAGATGTGTGTGTTTGTGTGTGCAGTTTAATTTTGTGGGCCGGATCTTGGGCCCGCGGGGGCTCACAGCCAAACAGCTGGAGGCAGAAGAGACAGGATGTAAGATCATGGTGAGGGGGAAAGGCTCCATGAGGGACAAAAAGAAGGTAAGAACTACAAACATTCACTAACACATACTTACACACTTATAATAAACACACGTTTATAGAGACAAAGAGGGTTATTTTTTGTAACATTTTATAATAAAAAGTAACAAAGCACTTTTAGGGTCAATTCAAGTACATTTCTTCCCTTTTTGTCATTGAGATGACTAGAAAAAAATGCCCCAATTATCCTGAATTAACCCCTAAATCATTAGCAAACTATTATTTAAAGTTCATTCAAAACTGTAGTCTCTTGTTAATACCTTAATATATACAAATAGTGATTCTAAAGTCATGGTTTATGGTTATTAGGAGAAAATATTCAATAGTCACTTTAGATTAGCTCACGAAAAAACGAAATTGCATTCAATTAATTAAGTGTTTCTAACCTTTACTTGACATTTGTTTCAATTAAATCATTGTATGCTTCCCAAAAATATAAAAAATAAAGTAAAATAAACATTTATCATAAATGTGTAGGTATTTACTTATAAATTAACATTTATTTGCTATTACTTAATAACATTTTAATGTTTTCATGAACCATAGATTTCAGATTCCCCAACCCTATTCCTAATCCTAAACAGAACCAGTTTTAATGTATATATATATATATACATAATTACATAGCAGGCAGCAAAACATGTACAGTGAAAATAGTTTCAATAGTTACAGATCATTTTCTTCCCCTGGGTCTCTCCTATCTCTATAAATTAAATCTCTAAACATTCTAAACATCCACACAGAACAGGTAGTTATAATTATGTAAATATGGCATCTGTGTTTAAATGCCAAAACAATGTAATAATTATTCATTTACATATAATAATTTGTAAATTACAGTGACAACAAATGAATAAATTTATATTGCACTTATTACATGATTATTACACTTATTTAATAGTAGAAGCTACAATTTATAAACTATGAATAAACATTAAGTAACATTTTGACAATTGTTATTTTATTATTGTGTACTTATAAAGTGTTATTTTTTTCTTTTTCCTTTCTTTCTATCTTTTTTTCTTTTTTTTGCCACAACTGCCATTTGTGGATAAATTGAGAATTTTTACAAGCACTAAATAATTATCATGGGCCATGAATTTTCTTCATAATTTATTTTGTATTATATTATATTGTATCTACCTGTTTTAATTTCGTTGTGAGACTGTGTCACTTACAGAATCACAGTCTTTTATTTCTCAGCAGTAGTGTCAGCAATAGACAATGAAATGATGTTGTTCCTTTTGTGGAATGGATATTATATATCTGATATTTTCCACTAAGGATAAAACTTCTCTTACATTATGATGGTCAGGCTATACATTTATAATTTAAACTATATAACACTTCAGTTCCAGAATACCCATGTCGAATGGTGAGTGTTCATTTTGACCCTGGAGACACACAAAAACCCATGCATGAACAATCATGACAAACTCACGATCACACCAGATGGAGAAATCTGATTGGCTGGTTTCATCTTCACACATCCATATGCTTAAACATGTTGTTAATTTTGAACACGCACTCAAAATTCACTCAGTCAGCAACTGTGGCTCGATGTTGGTCCGGATGACAGATGCACCGGCGCTCGCGATCGGACAGAGTTTACATGCGTACCGTTTTGTTCGAGAGTAAACTAGCCCGGTCCAGTCCGCACTGCCCAACAGGGATACTTTGCAGGGAATAACAAAGCCCTCCCCTCGCTCCTGACAAACCGTGGGCAGGTGTTCAAACATTGTCCTTGGCCCCAGATGAGTGGGGGCTGGATCCTGGTGGCCCTGCCAGGGCTCCTCTCCCAGTCAACGTACAACACGCTGGGCCAGCGATGCTGGGGTGGGGGGGGGGGGGTGGTCACGGGACGGTCTGGAAGCACGGGGTCACATTCAATGTCCATCATTAACACTTGAACAAACACACATGTTCACATGAACGCAAAACACGTAGTTTATTATCATTGGGATTATTGGTATTTTTGGGAGCAAGGCACAGTACGCCTGCACTACTACGCAGATGTGCACCGATCACACACACGCTCACATATGTATCTGATCTGGAGGCGCATTTGTGTTTCCATTAGTTGGGCAGGACCTGTATTTGGACAAGTGCTGGAAGCGGATAGTTATCCGAGCCCATCCCGGGTGACCGCGAGGAGGATCCAGAGGAAAATAAAACAAGTGCTCTGTGAAAAGCACTGTTGTCATCTCCAGCGTTTCATGCACATCTGGATCGGCTCTGCATCCTGTCAGAGCGCAGCTGGTCGTCTTAGGATCGGATCTCAAGCTGTGTCCCGCTTGCGGCACCGCCGATGGCACCATTCTGAGAGTACAACCCGTTCAACGCTGACGGGGGGTCAATCGAAGCTCTTGTGCAAACATTCACATGTGTGTTTAAAGGTTCTGCTGTCTCAAGCTGCTTCGGTAGATAGTGGAAATTTCAAGCCTGTGTCCTTTGTTTCTCGTGATCTCTTCACCTCCTACCTTGCATCTGTCATTCACTATCATTATATATCCAACATGGACGTCTGATGTATGGCCGTAGCCAGGCTGTTGAAAATCAGTGGGGTCTGGGGTGGGCTTAAGAACTGTGTTATAATAACCCCTACAAATACAACTCATTATATACACTGACACTTTAAAGGGACAGACATGTAGATGTTTGCGACAGATGTTTGGAGGGATGAATATGTTAAATCCTACCATATTTATTGCATCACAATTTATTAATACTTTACTATAGGTTAGGGGTGGATCATTTTATCAGTTGTTTATTATTCATTGCAACATCACATATGTGACCCAGGACCCACAAAACCAGTCATAAGGGTTTTTATTTATATTTGAGATTCATGCATCACCTGTAAGCTGAATAAATAATATTTATATCGATGCATGGTTTGTTAAGACAGGACAATATTTGGCCGCGAGATACAACTATTTTCAAAATCTGGAAACTGAGGGTGCAAAAAAATCTAAATATTAAGAAAATCGCCTTTAAATTGTCCAAATTAAGTTCTTAGCAATGCATATTACTAATCAAAAATTTATATTGATATATTTACTGTAGGAAAATTTACAAAATAACTTCATGAGAACATGATCTTTATTTAATATCCTAATGATTTTGGGCATAAAAAAGCACATTTTGACCCATGGCTATTGCTACAAAAATACCTGTGCTAGTTATGACTGGTTTTGTGCTCCAGGGTCACATATTAGCTACTGTTATATTTTTTATTAATAACCATTGCTTTATAGGTGATAACTTTGTCTAGTGTACTTCTAATTTTTTAGCATGATTTGGTGAAAATGTAACTACATAATGAATGAAATAGCATAGACTTCTTCATGGCTAGTGTTTGTATATTTCATTCATTCTGTAACCTTGTTCTTCACTAGTGTACTAGTGGTAAATACTTTATAGATAATATCTGCCTTCACTCACAGCTCTCTCTCAAGCCTCGTTCACTCCGCCGGCGTCTCGCAGCAATCTTTTTCATACCACTGACACTAAATATCCTTCAAAACGGTCTAAAGTGAGTTATACATACAGACACTCATATGAGGAGTTTTGAACAGCAAACTAGTCATTCAGAGAACAAATTGTATGTTTGAACATTTACCGAGGTCTGGACATGGTCATGGTTCTATGTAACATTTTAAATTAGGGCCCTAAATACAAGATCCTAGCATTGCTTAAAGCAATTACTGACATTACAGCATTTATTAATTTTGGTGTTAATCAGCCTAGCTGAAATATATTGTCTATCAACATAAACACTCATGTTAGCTGCTGTTTTATGTGAGTGTGAATGTAGAATAGCATGTGGATGAACCATGACACTGAAGGACAAGGACGTTTTCCTGAGACAAGGAATAATCGAATCAATTGCATATAGGCAGAATAAGCCAATAAGTAGGTCCAGATGGAATCGACATCCTCCACAGGAGCAGAACACATGCCATTCATGAAATTCTGCAAATCCCTGAAGTGTTAAACTTCAGCATGTAATATGTCTCACTATTTTTGTTACAGATGTGACACCGCAATAATGCAGCTAGGAGAGGAATTTCTCAAGGCAAAAGAATCTCTCTTGAATTACTCTGTTGAGATTCAAAAGTCATTCATTCTAATTAAACATTTCTATCCAAGCAACATATTAATTGCAAGTATTTCATTAAAGTATAGTTCATGTTTTACCAGTGCTCAATTCCCTTTGGAGAGCTCTTGAAAGGGGTAACATTTATGTTTCATGTCAAAGCTCAGTCTCTAGTGAAGGGTTTGCGACTGTATGCATTCTTCTGACATTGTTGTCATTGAATATTTTCTCCAGGTATTGCAGAGTTGTTTGAACAGCAATTCCACAGGCAGTTAATGTCTATTAGTGTCATTGTTATTGGCGAGGAGGTGATTTTCTCTCTGCCTGCTCCTGTAGTTCATGGACTCACACTTGTTGTTGCAACAGCAGCTTTCAACAGCTTAATCTCATGAGATACCATGAGCGTTTTCCGCTGTTGAAACATTGTCACATTGTGGATGGCCTTTAAATATATGTAGTTAGTCTTTCTCTGTCTCACCTACGCCTTAAGCACAAATTTGATGTAAAGGAAAGAGACAAGTGGCAACATGAGCGCTGAAATTTTCTTCCACCACTCAGGGCAAGTGTTTTACTGCTGTGAACATCTATCCAGCAGTCATTTACCGATGTCGAACCTCAGCACTGTCCCACTGTGAAGCACAAACTCAAACACACATATGCATATGCATAGTTTCAGATTGGAGTTACTGGTTACAAAGTGATTCTTAGCAGTTCCTTGTTCATTTTTAACTGTATTTTACTGTATAGCATAAAAATAATGCCTTAAAAAGGTATTTTACTGTATAGCACAAGGCGAAATGTAAAGATTTGGAGGTCCATTTAAAAACCCAAACTGGCAGACATTCTACATTTATATTTTGGTTATGGATAAGTCTAATGTAGAATAGGCCTAAAGTATTAACAAGCATATTCTCATATTTTTTTCATGTATATTTTTAACTACAGTAAATAATGTTCATATTACTAACTGAATGATGTGGAATTATATACAATTCCGTACAATAGTATTTTCTGTAAATACATAATGAATACAGCTAATACATCCTTTAGGCATTACAACATTATAATGAATAAAATGAACAATGGATATTTATTTTTAATTGTATTGTCAATAAGTGATAAATAAATGAAAATGTTTTGCAAAATAGAATTTTATGGAAATAAATAAAAAATTTAAATCAATCAAAATAGATTAATAGATTGTTAATAATATTATTAAATTGTGTTTAAAAAAAAATACTTTGACAACAAATGTCATTTAAATGTAGAAATAGGGAAAATATGCATCAAATATTCAATATTAACAGAATTATATGTAATTTAAATCAATACTGATTAATTGGTAACACTTTATAATAACTGCATGCTATGAATCATTAGGTAAGCATTAGTAAATAGTTAATTAATCCTTTATAAAGCATTGTCCCAACATTAATAGTCATTAGTAAGCAGTTTATAAATACAGCTATATATGCCTTGTTCTTGAGCATATCTATAATGTTTAATAATTGTATTTTCATACTTTATTAATGATCAGTTTATCATTTCTAAATTATTACATTATTTACAAACCAGTTATTTAGGAGTTGTCAGTGGTTCATAAGATCATTAGAAAGTGTAAGTAAATGACTAATAAACTATTAAATGTACTTTTATAAATCTTAATATTTAGACACATCATAATTGCTCGGTGTGTTAATAAATGCTTTATTAACACATATTCCTGCTGTAATTCATGATTAAGTCAGGCAGTTATTAAACATTTAGTAGTTGTCAGACATCTATTTTTGTGAGCTAATCTAAAGTCAGGACTATTGTCAAGCATTTGTAAAGAAGATTTAAAGGCTCATTTATCTTCCAAATAGAAATGTTAAACAAATACAACACAGAGGGATACAAAACACAGAACTATTTATTTCAAATGCAAAAAATGAAACTGTACAACTGTACACTTAATAAAAAACTGGGGGGAAAACGTATACAAAGCTAATATGTAGCGTGTTGTCTTGCTGATGTAGTTGCTGTCATCTTTGTTCTGACTGGGCCTGTCAGAGAGCCCGCTGGCAATTACTGTTATTAGAGCTGTCACAATCACTTCAGATTCATCCTCTCGCAGGATCACTAAACAGACCCGCCTGTGTGTGTGACAGTATTTTATTTCTGGGTCTCCTTTTTGTATTTTGCATACATATTAAAGAGATTTTTCATGCATAACCATGGTCGTAGTTTAAACACATTGTCAATACACATACGCGCATGTAAATAGCACTGTTATATTCAGTGCTTTGACGTACCAGTGGATTTATGTCTAATATAAAGGGGTCGTATTATAAGCAATCACATTTTACTTAATTTGTTGTAGCAAAATAGTTCATTGAATAATGATCATCGAGTTCATGATCATTTCAGTATGATCAGGACATTTCCGTTTGAACGGCACATTTTCATACAGGATTAAAAAGGCTTGAAAAACAAAGGTAATATAGGTTGCATTCAGATAAATTGGGGCACTTGTTTAAGTGTTAAAGTTACTGTACATTTTCTGAAGTTACTTTTAAATACATCATATCATTCATATGTGTTGTATTACATCTACAGTTTGTACAGTATGAAATATACTGATTAATAATAAATACATACTTATGTAAATCATACTGTAATGAAAATACTTTGACATGTTGCTTTCGTCCCAACTTCCATATCCATCATCGGTCAAACATTAGAAATTAGGATTCACAGATAAAGTGAAAACTGTCATGAAAACACAATTATGAACTGAAACGTTGGTCTATATATGTTTGTCTGGCAGGAAACCTGATGAAACATCTCTAACAAAGGATGTGAAACTTTTTTCCTTTGTTCTTTAAAATCCTCTAACAAGATGCTTTGATAAAACTTGCTTTTACACAACCACTAAATCGTCTGGATTTGAGGGCAAAGCTCTCTGACGTTCTCCTAAATCTATCCGAGAGAGAGAGAGAGAGAGAGAGAGAGAGAGAGAGAGAGAGAGAGAGAGAGAGAGAGAGAGAGAGAGAGAGAGAGAGAGAGAGAGAGAGAGAGAGAGAGAAACTAGTGTTTTGTATTCTCTCAGAGTCTGCTGCTTGGTTGAGTTTTTCCTGAGAAATGTATACATTGTACAAACAAGATAATGAAATCAGATTGTGTCAGTCCTGCAGCAATAATCCTTGGAGATTTTTCATAGTTTTCATCATCACTGCTTGACCGAATCACTGAATCATCAAAAATATGAACCTGCTCTGAACCATGCAATGTTACTCCTCTTGACCATGTTTACATGCATAAAAATATCATAATTTGTTCATATTGCTTGCTGTTATGTTAAGTGTT
>QVTF01005374.1:0-29092 GCA_003573665.1 Oxygymnocypris stewartii
GGCCGATAAATGTTCATTTGTTCTGTTATCGGTATCGGCCGATAAATGTTCATTTGTTCTGTTATCGGTATCGGACGATAAATGTTCATTTGATTTGTTCTGTTATCGGTATCGGACGATAAATGTTCATTTGATTTGTTCTGTTATCGGTATCGGACGATAAATGTTCATTTGTTCTGTTATCGGTATCGGCCGATAAATGTTCATTTGTTCTGTTATCGGTATCGGCCGATAAATGTTCATTTGATTTGTTCTGTTATCGGTATCGGCCGATAAATGTTCATTTGATTTGTTCTGTTATCGGTATCGGCCGATAAATGTCATTTGATTTGTTCTGTTATCGGTATCGGCCAATAAATGTTAATTTGTTCTGTTATCGGTATCGGCCGATAAATGTTCATTTGTTCTGTTATCGGTATCGGACGATAAATGTTCATTTGATTTGTTCTGTTATCGGTATCGGCCATAAATGTTCATTTGTTCTGTTATCGGTATCGGACGATAAATGTTAATTTGTTCTGTTATCGGTATCGGCCGATAAATGTTCATTTGTTCTGTTATCGGTATCGGACGATAAATGTTAATTTGTTCTGTTATCGGTATCGGCCGATAAATGTTCATTTGATTTGTTCTGTTATCGGTATCGGCCGATAAATGTTAATTTGTTCTGTTATCGGTATCGGCCGATAAATGTTAATTTGTTCTGTTATCGGTATCGGCCGATAAATGTTATTTGTTCTGTTATCGGTATCGGACGATAAATGTTAATTTGTTCTGTTATCGGTATCGGCCGATAAATGTTCATTTGTTCTGTTATCGGTATCGGACGATAAATGTTAATTTGTTCTGTTATCGGTATCGGCCGATAAATGTTCATTGATTTGTTCTGTTATCGGTATGACGAAATGTTAATTTGTTCTGTTATCGGTATCGGCCGATAAATGTTCATTTGATTTGTTCTGTTATCGGTATCGGCCGATAAATGTTCATTTGTTCTGTTATCGGTATCGGACGATAAATGTTAATTTGTTCTGTTATCGGTATCGGACGATAAATGTTCATTTGTTCTGTTATCGGTATCGGCCGATAAATGTTCATTTGTTCTGTTATCGGTATCGGCCGATAAATGTTCAATTTGTTCTGTTATCGGTATCGGCCGATAAATGTTCATTTGTTCTGTTATCGGTATCGACGATAAATGTTAATTTGTTCTGTTATCGGTATCGGCCGATAAATGTTCATTTGTTCTGTTATCGGTATCGGACGATAAATGTTAATTTGTTCTGTTATCGGTATCGGCCGATAAATGTTCATTTGTTCTGTTATCGGTATCGGCCGATAAATGTTCATTTGTTCTGTTATCGGTATCGGCCGATAAATGTTCATTTGTTCTGTTATCGGTATCGGACGATAAATGTTCATTTGTTCTGTTATCGGTATCGGACGATAAATGCATTTGTTCTGTTATCGGTATCGGCCGATAAATGTTCATTTGTTCTGTTATCGGTATCGGACGATAAATTTCATTTGTTCTGTTATCGGTATCGGCCGATAAATGTTCATTTGTTCTGTTATCGGTATCGGACGATAAATTTTCATTTGTTCTGTTATCGGTATCGGCCGATAAATGTTCATTTGTTCTGTTATCGGTATCGGACGATAAATTTCATTTGTTCTGTTATCGGTATCGGCCGATAAATGTTCATTTGTTCTGTTATCGGTATCGGCCGATAAATGTTCATTTTTGTTCTGTTATCGGTATCGGACGATAAATGTTAATTTGTTCTGTTATCGGTATCGGCCGATAAATGTTCATTTGTTCTGTTATCGGTATCAGACGATAAATGTTCATTTGTTCTGTTATCGGTATCGGCCGATAAATGTTCATTTGTTCTGTTATCGGTATCGGCCGATAAATGTTCATTTGTTCTGTTATCGGTATCGGCCGATAAATGTTCATTTGTTCTGTTATCGGTATCGGCCGATAAATGTTCATTTGTTCTGTTATCGGTATCGGACGATAAATGCATTTGTTCTGTTATCGGTATCGGCCGATAAATGTTCATTTGTTCTGTTATCGGTATCGGACGATAAATTTCATTTGTTCTGTTATCGGTATCGGCCGATAAATGTTCATTTGTTCTGTTATCGGTATCGGACGATAAATTTTCATTTGTTCTGTTATCGGTATCGGCCGAAATGTTCATTTGTTCTGTTATCGGTATCGGACGATAAATTTCATTTGTTCTGTTATCGGTATCGGCCGATAAATGTTCATTTGATTTGTTCTGTTATCGGTATCGGACGATAAATGCTCATTTTGTTCTGTTATCGGTATCGGCCGATAAATGATCATTTTTCTGTTATCGGTATCGGCCGATAAATGTTCATTTGTTCTGTTATCGGTATCGGACGATAAATGCTCATTTGTTCTGTTATCGGTATCGGCCGATAAATGTTCATTTGTTCTGTTATCGGTATCGGACGATAAATGCTCATTTGTTCTGTTATCGGTATCGGCCGATAAATGTTCATTTGATTTGTTCTGTTATCGGTATCGGACGATAAATGTTCATTTGTTCTGTTATCGGTATCGGCCGATAAATTTCTTTTTTCTGTTATCGGTATCGGACGATAAATGTTCATTTTTGTTCTGTTATCGGTATCGGCGATAAATGTTCATTTGTTCTGTTATCGGTATCGGCCGATAAATGTTCATTTGTTCTGTTATCGGTATCGGACGATAAATGTTCATTTGTTCTGTTATCGGTATCGGCCAATAAATGCTCATTTGTTCTGTTATCGGTATCGGCCGATAAATGTTCTTTTTTCTGTTATCGGTATCGGCCGATAAATGTTCATTTGTTCTGTTATCGGTATCGGACGATAAATGTTCATTTTGTTCTGTTATCGGTATCGGCCGATAAATGTTCATTTGTTCTGTTATCGGTATCGGCCGATAAATGTTCATTTGATTTGTTCTGTTATCGGTATCGGCCGATAAATGTTCATTTGTTCTGTTATCGGTATCGGCCGATAAATGTTCATTTGTTCTGTTATCGGTATCGGACGATAAATGTTCATTTGATTTGTTCTGTTATCGGTATCGGCCGATAAATGTTCATTTGTTCTGTTATCGGTATCGGCCGATAAATGTTCATTTGTTCTGTTATCGGTATCGGACGATAAATTTCATTTGTTCTGTTATCGGTATCGGCCGATAAATGTTCATTTGTTCTGTTATCGGTATCGGACGATAAATGTTCATTTGTTCTGTTATCGGTATCGGCCGATAAATGTTCATTTGTTCTGTTATCGGTATCGGCCGATAAATGTCATTTGTTCTGTTATCGGTATCGGACGATAAATGTTAATTTGTTCTGTTATCGGTATCGGCCGATAAATGTTCATTGATTTGTTCTGTTATCGGTATCGGACGATAAATGTTAATTTGTTCTGTTATCGGTATCGGCCGATAAATGTTCATTTGTTCTGTTATCGGTATCGGACGATAAATGTTAATTTGTTCTGTTATCGGTATCGGCCGATAAATGTTCATTTGTTCTGTTATCGGTATCGGACGATAAATGTTAATTTGTTCTGTTATCGGTATCGGCCGATAAATGTTAATTTGTTCTGTTATCGGTATCGGACGATAAATGTTCATTTGTTCTGTTATCGGTATCGGCCGATAAATGTTCATTTGTTCTGTTATCGGTATCGGACGATAAATGTTCATTTGTTCTGTTATCGGTATCGGCCGATAAATGTTCATTTGATTTGTTCTGTTATCGGTATCGGCCGATAAATGTTCATTTGTTCTGTTATCGGTATCGGCCGATAAATGTTCATTTGTTCTGTTATCGGTATCGGCCGATAAATGTTCATTTGTTCTGTTATCGGTATCGGCCGATAAATGTTCATTTGTTCTGTTATCGGTATCGGACGATAAATGTTCATTTGTTCTGTTATCGGTATCGGCCGATAAATGTTCATTTGTTCTGTTATCGGTATCGGCCAATAAATGTTCATTTGTTCTGTTATCGGTATCGGCCGATAAATGTTCATTTGTTCTGTTATCGGTATCGGACGATAAATGTTAATTTGTTCTGTTATCGGTATCGGCCGATAAATGTTCATTTGTTCTGTTATCGGTATCGGACGATAAATGTTAATTTGTTCTGTTATCGGTATCGGCCGATAAATGTTCATTTGTTCTGTTATCGGTATCGGACGATAAATGTTAATTTGTTCTGTTATCGGTATCGGCCGATAAATGTTCATTTGATTTGTTCTGTTATCGGTATCGGCCGATAAATGTTCATTTGTTCTGTTATCGGTATCGGCCGATAAATGTCTTTGTTCTGTTATCGGTATGGACGATAAATGTTCATTTGTTCTGTTATCGGTATCGGCCGATAAATGTTCATTTGTTCTGTTATCGGTATCGGACGATAAATGTTCATTTGTTCTGTTATCGGTATCGGCCCGATAAATGTTCATTTGATTTGTTCTGTTATCGGTATCGGCCGATAAATGTTCATTTGTTCTGTTATCGGTATCGGACGATAAATGTTCATTTGTTCTGTTATCGGTATCGGCCGATAAATGTCATTTGATTTGTTCTGTTATCGGTATCGGCCGATAAATGTTCATTTGTTCTGTTATCGGTATCGGACGATAAATTTCATTTGTTCTGTTATCGGTATCGGCCGATAAATGTTCATTTGTTCTGTTATCGGTATCGGACGATAAATGTTCATGATTGTTCTGTTATCGGTATCGGCCGATAAATGTTCATTTGTTCTGTTATCGGTATCGGCCGATAAATGTTCATTTGTTCTGTTATCGGTATCGGCCGATAAATGTTCATTTGTTCTGTTATCGGTATCGGCCGATAAATGTTCATTTGTTCTGTTATCGGTATCGGCCGATAAATGTTCATTTGTTCTGTTATCGGTATCGGCCGATAAATGTTCATTTGATTGTTCTGTTATCGGTATCGGCCGATAAATGTTCATTTGTTCTGTTATCGGTATCGGACGATAAATTTCATTTGTTCTGTTATCGGTATCGGCCGATAAATGTTCATTTGATTTGTTCTGTTATCGGTATCGGACGATAAATGCTCATTTGTTCTGTTATCGGTATCGGCCGAAAATTATTTTTTTCTGTTATCGGTATCGGACGATAAATTTCATTTGTTCTGCTATCGGTATCGGCCCGATAAATGGCCATTTGTTCTGTTATCGGTATCGGCCGATAAATGTTCATTTGATTTGTTCGTTATCGGTATCGGACGATAAATGCTCATTTGGTTTGTTATCGGTATCGGCCCGATAAATTGATCCTTTTTTCTGTTACTCGGTATCGGCCGATAATGTTCATTTGTTCTGTACGTATCGGACGATAAATGCTCATTTGTTTTGTTATCGGTATCGGCCGATAAATGTTCATTTGATTTGTTCTGTTATCGGTATCGGCCCGATAAATGATCCTTTTTTATGTTATCGGTATCGGCCGATAAATGTTCATTGTTCTGTTATCGGTATCGGACGATAAATGCTCATTTGTTCTGTATCGGTATCGGGCCGATAAATGATCCTTTTCTGTTATCGGTATCGGACGATAAATGTTCATTTGATTTGTTCTGTTATCGGTATCGGACGATAAATGCTCATTTGTTCTGTTATCGGTATCGGCCAATAATGCTTCATTTGGTTCTGTTATCGGTATCGGCCCGATAAATGATCCTGTTTTCTGTTATCGGTATCGGCCGAAAATGTTCATTTGATTTGTTCTGTTATCGGGTATCGGACGATAAATGTTCATTTGTTTGTTATCGGTATCGGCCGATAAATGTTAATTTGTTCTGTTATCGGCTATCGGCCGATAAATGTTCATTTGTTCTGTTAGCGGTATCGGACGATAAAATGTTCATTTGATTTGTTCTGTTATCGGTATCGGCCAATAAATGTTCATTTGTTCTGTATCGGTATCGGACGATAAATGATCCTTTTTTCTGTTATCGGTATCGGACGATAAATGTTAATTTGTTCTGTTATCGGTATCGGCCAATAAATGTTCATTTGTTCTGTTATCGATACCGATAACAGAACAAATGAGCATTTATCGATACTGATATGGTGGCTGATATATCGTGCATTCCTAACGTAAGTACAGTATTATTCTTATTCACACTCACAGGTTTGTGTAGTCGGCCTGCGATATACAGGGTCTTCCAGTGCAGTAAGTCATCGATCAGAGCCGCCGTGCTGATCACTCCGTACTTGATCACCTGCAAACATGTGTTTCAGCACATCAGCTTTCTGGACGCTGTATATACTGCTGTTCAAACGTTTGTGGTTGGTCAGTTTTCTCATGTCTCTTCTGCTCACCGAGACTGTATCGATTTGATAAAAACAATTGGGAAATATGTGTTAAACTAATATATTTCTGTGATGCGGCGCTGAATTTTCAGCATCATTCCTCCAGTCTTCAGTGTCACATGATCTTCAGAATCTTATTTATTATGTGTTGAAACATGTATTTAATTCTTGATGAATACGAGTTAAAAAGAACAGCATTTGTCCAAAATACTAATATTTTCTTACAATAGAAGTCTTTACTGTGACGTTTTATTCTTTTAACACTGAATAAACTAAAGTATTAATTTATTTTTAAAAAAAGAAAAAAAATATATAACCACACCAAACTTTTGAATAGCATTGTATATTCTAACAACGTTTCTTATGTAAATTACATGCTGTTCTTTTAACTTTTTATTAATCAGAGAATCATAAAAATATCACTGGTCCCCAAAATTATTGTGCAGCATGATGGTTTCCCAACATTGATGATAAATCAGCATATTATTATGATTTCTGAAGATCATGTGACACTGAAGACTGGAGTAATGATGCTGAAATACAGAAATAAATTACTTTAATGTATAATACATACAAATGGCTATACGTTTTTTATGTATAAAAAATGCAGATTTGATAACAGAAATAATTTTAATTTTAAAGTTTATTAAATAGGAAACCCAATATTAGAAATTGCAATAAGATTTCACAATATAGAGTTTTTTTCTGTATTTTTGTGAAATTGAGATTTATGCATCATCAGAAAGCTGAACAATAATATTTCCATTGAGTATGGTTTGTTATGATGGACCAATATTTGAAATCTGGAATCTGAGGGTGCAAAAAAAATCTAAATATTGAGAAATCATCTTTAAAGTTGTTCTTAGCCATGCATATAACTAATCAATAATTAAGTTGTGATATATTTACGGTAGGAAGTTTACATGATCTTAATATCCTAATGATTTTTGTCATCAAATAAAAATAGCTGTGCTGCTTATGGCTGGTGTTGTGCTGCAGGGTCACATATTTATGATCATGTGCCATGTTAATTAGGTACCCTATCTTCGGCAGGGACGAGGGTGTTGTAGTAAACTCCGGCCTCCGTAGTCTCTCTGGATGGCTGATGTGTTGGGTCCCAGGTGTCTGAGGAACGAGTAATGCGCTCGGTTCTCCAGTAGGTTTCATGCGGGTGCCATGTGAGCGGATCATCCACAGCAAACACAAAGTCCAGCATGTTCTTCTGAAACACACAGTTACCATACACTTCTGATGCACTCAACAATCAAACTATTATTTGCATTATTTACACACATGCATGTGATGTCCCCGGCTTGGAGCATTGCATTATATTGATTAGGTCTGATAAAAAGATGATTGAGTAACTTTACTCTGGCATTACATCCTCTGATCAGCATTATATTACTATAATAACAAACTCGTGATTTGATCAAATACATAATTAATAATTGTATATAGGTAATGGAGAAATTACAATTAGCTTACAGCTAATGAGATGAATACAACACTTCTACATGAATGTCACGGTTAATCACTATTGAGTGTTTATAATAACTAACAATGTGGATCAAATGATGAGGCAGAAATATGTTATTAGTAACAGTTCTGTGCTGCGTGAAGAAACATTGTAACTAATAACTGTTGATAGAAAGTAACAATGTTACTTTTGAATATAATTATGTTGCTACATTTAGCAACTTTTCAGACTGATACTTTTTCCTTCCAAAAGCATCTAGCAACAAATGTAACAATTTTGATATTTATTTGGCAATAAATTATAATAGCCTACACTGATTCAAAGTGTAATTGTTAGGGATGTGTAGTTTACTAGCTAAAAAAAACGTCATTTGTAATCGGATGTTTAATAATTCAATGTTGTATTTAAAATAATTTGTTTGTGTTTTAATATTTATTATACGTTATCTTATTTTACGAGCAAGTCTAAAATGAACGGTTACGTGTTTAAAAATATATTTTCTCCGAGATTAGATAAAATGAAACGTCTGGTTACGTGATGACGTCATCACGCACAGCGTACATTTAGTAACAAATCAACCTTCCTCTGTAGCAACAGCTTGCCCTGCAGACATTAGCAGGGCAACAGTGACGGAGGACAGCACTGTATGTCTGGCAGAAGCGCCTCTGTGATCGGATCTGTTAGTGTCTTACTCCGGAGAGCTGCCCGTCTGCCGGAACCCGCGGACCCGTAGGCGAAGGCCAGGCTGAGGTCCTGAGGAAAGCTGCTGAGGATCCTCCTGAAGAACACACTGCTGCTGTGTAGAGCTGGAAGAGTCATCGTTACTGAGACATGATCACACCTGCGTCTCACTCACAGCCAGCATGAGAGGAACAGTGTTGAGAACGAGCTGTTTGTAAAGAGATTCAACTACAAGCTGCCGCTTTTGAATGACGCGATCATCGTCAGGATCTACAGAGCGCCGTTATTCAGTTTTACAGTCCGCGGACGCCACCGTGCGGTGTGGAGGAACACACACTCACACACACACACCACACACACACCACACACACACACACACTCACACACACACACACATACACACACTCTCTGACACACACACATAAACACAACACACACACATACATACATACATACACACAATCAATCATGCACAATCTCTCTCTGACACACACACAATCATGTACACACTCTCTATGACACACAATCACACACACACACAAACACTCTCTGACACACAATCACACACACTCTCTGACACACAATCACACACACACAAACACTCTGACACACAATCACACACACTCTCTGACACACACACTCAGACACACACACACACACTCAGACACACACTCACACACACACTCAGACACACACACACACAGACACACACTGACACACACACTCACACACACACACACTCAGACACACACTCAGACACACACTCACACACACACTCAGACACACACTCACACCACACACTCAGACAACACACTCACACACACATACACACACTCTGACACACACAACACTCACACACACACACACACACTCTCTGACACACACACACACACACTCAGGACACACACACACACACACACACACACACCCATACCCTCATACACACACAACACACACACACACCACCACACTCAGATCACACACACACACACTCAGACACACACCTCACACACACACACTCAGACACACACTCACAAACACACTCAGACACACACTCACACACACACTCAGACACACACACCCACACTCAGACACACACACACAGTACTGGTTTCCTATAATGCATCCCTTCACTAAGTAGAAGCATAATGTCTTTAAATAAATAACTTTTACTGACCCCAGACTACTGGAAGGTTAGTGTCTGTCCAGCCTTTATTCATTAATGTATTGATTTGATTGATTTAATATTTGTTTGTTTGTCTCTAAATCTTCAATAATATATTTGTTGCTACTATAGCATAAAAAAACTAATGGGAAAATTCCATTGTGGGACAGAATTTCCATTACGACATACTAGGCCATTTAATTATTATTATTATTAATAGACAAAATTAATAAATATGCAAACAATTGTAAAGTCAAATGCCAATAAAATGTGGTTGGTTACTTTGGAGTTCTATAAAAGGCTTTCTGTAAGTATATATATATATATATACAGTGTTTACATGTAAAGTGAAGAGAACGCTGTGTTGCTGATCAGCCGCTAGAGAGCACTACAGGAGTCTCATCTCACGCCAGCCTCAACACTCCTCTTCATCAGGATGCATTACAGAGCATGATGAATATTAATGCACGTGCAATATAGAATACAGTGAGGATCAAATGCAGCTCAAGCTGTCGTCTTTATCATGTTTCATCACTGACTGCATGAGTTCATCTTCATCAAACTGTCCTCAGAGCTGTCAATGTCAGGGTTTGTCACACACACACACACACTCAGACACACACATACACACACACTCAGACACACACACACACTCAGACACACACTCTCTCACACACACTCAGACACACACTCTCTCACACACACTCTCACACACACACACACACACACACTCAGACACACACTCACTCACACAGACACACACTCAGACACCACACACACACTTAGACACACACACGCTCTCTACAGTCAGAGAGCTGAGGAGGAAGACGAGGGACTGATGATTGGGTGCTGCTCAGACCCCATACCTGTCAACATGGGGGGGGGGGGGTTGTGGTACACATAAGTACATGCATAATAAATAATTATTAATAAAACTAAATTATAATGTGACTCGCTCGTGTTTCTTTTGTATTATTATTAGAACTGTACACACACACACACATATATATATATTAAACGAAACACAGAAGTTATTACATTTAAGTGTTTATAGTGTGTGTCGCCCTGCTGTGATTTAAGATGCTGAGATATGTCGTTTTCCCACCGTATCGGATGTTAGAATCAGTGTCACACACTTTACAAAAGGCCTGGATGTTGTTTACAAGAAATGAAATTCTTCCATCCAGCTGTTCACACGATTATTATAGCCTATATTTGTATATATTTGATATATGGAGCACCACCTGACTGATATCGACAGCGCATCTGTAGAAATGGTTAGAAATGTGTGTATTGTGTCGATGATGTGAGGTGATGCGCTTCATACAGGATCTGGCAACCTTGGAATAACGTCAGTTTCCACGGAGACGCGTTCACTGCTGTGTGTGAGGCTGGGACAAATCACTTCACTGATGTCATTGAGCATCAACACAATGCTCGTACAGAAACATGACACTAAGCTTAATAATTAATGCAGCACTTATCGTTAGAGGGAAACGGGACGGCAGAATATACGCACTATAGCAGAGAACACGAGGTAGCTGCTCGAGGACAGAGTGTAAACAACAGAAAGCATCGTCATATAGCACCACATCCATATGTGTAAATACACTATATTATCCCATTGTGTTCATCTAACAGCTTTGAAACTAAATGCATATTTATATATATATATTCACGAATTCAGCTACAGATATTTCCACGTTAAATATAGTTTTTTTTAAACAATTTTTTCAATACTTTTAACAGTTTTCCTAAACTCTTAACACCGATAGCACAACATCCGTCTGTGTAGGCTACACAAGTAACACATTTCTTGGTGTTTTGACACAAAAATGCACACAACATTAATGTCACCCCCCCCAATACTGCAGTTTCTGTAATGCATGTATTGTGTATAGTATCTTACATGGACATGAGCCTATGGGTGAGGCTTCCGGTTCATTGGCGCTGTGGGAAATAACGAGAACAATAACAGCGCGCACTAGGGTACAAGCACAAAGCACACTCGCACTAATTACACCAGACACCATGCAATTATATTCCTTATCGTTCTTCCTGTTTGCCACCAGCATGTAGTTGTATAATCTCATCTAATTTAGCTGAGAAACTCGTCACATCTAATGAGCCAACATCGATTTAACCCCTTTCTCGCCCTCAACCTTCAACAATCAGCAGCTGCAGTGCCAGGATGTTGTGGCTTGTTGCCATAGTGTTTAGTATTCATCACAACGTTTAAATGAATAGTCGCCACTAATAAAACCTGTCCACAAAATACGAGTCATAAAACATGAGCATCCCATAATAATATGTGTACAAAGATATCAGAATAGATTCATGTTCGGGCATTTTATCATCTGAAGCCTAGTAAATGTTTTCAGATGTTGAAAGTATGAAAAAGAGTTGTTACCATGAGGGAAAAATTCATGTATGTATGAATAGTCATATATTCTTTCAGTGTTGCTGGAAATCTTCTCCTGTTCCAGGTGTGTTTATTTACCATGTTGTTAGACAGTCGCTAAGGTGTTACGGGTGTGTTTATTTCCCATGTTGTTAGGCAGTCGCTAGGGTGTTACGGGTGTGTTTATTTACCATGTTGTTAGACAGTCGCTAGGGTGTTACGGGTGTGTTTATTTACCATGTTGTTAGGCAGTCGCTAGGGTGTTACGGGTGTGTTTATTTACCATGTTGTTAGACAGTCGCTAGGGTGTTCCAGGTGTGTTTATTTACCATGTTGTTAGGCAGTCGCTAGGGTGTTCCGGGTGTGTTTATTTACCATGTTGTTAGGCAGTCACTAGGGTGTTCCAGGGTTTGTGTTTATTTACCATGTTGTTAGACAGTCGCTAAGGTGTTAGGGTGTGTTTATTTACCATGTTGTTAGACAGTCGCTAAGGTGTTCCAGGTGTGTTTATTTACCATGTTGTTAGGCAGTCGCTAGGGTGTTCCAGGTGTGTTTATTTACCATGTTGTTAGGCAGTCGCTAGGGTGTTCCAGGTGTGTTTATTTACCATGTTGTTAGGCAGTCGCTAGGGTGTTCCGGGTGTGTTTATTTACCATGTTGTTAGGCAGTCGCTAGGGTGTTCCAGGTGTGTTTATTTACCAAGTTGTTAGGCAGTCGCTAGGGTGTTACGGGTGTGTTTATTTACCATGTTGTTAGGCAGTCGATAGGGTGTTCCAGGTGTGTTTATTTACCATGTTGTTAGACAGTCGATAGGGTGTTCCAGGTGTGTTTATTTACCATGTTGTTAGGCAGTCGCTAGGGTGTTCCAGGTGTGTTTATTTACCATGTTGTTAGGCAGTCGATAGGGTGTTCCAGGTGTGTTTATTTACCATGTTGTTAGGGCAGTCGCTAGGGTGTTCCGGGTGTGTTATTTACCATGTTGTTAGACAGTCCCTAAGGTGGTACGTGTGTGTTTCTTTACCAAGGTGTTAGACAGTCGCTAAGGTGTTACGGGTGTGTTTATTTACCATGTTGTTAGCAGTCGCTAGGGTGTTCCAGGTGTGTTTATTACCATGTTGTTAGGCAGTCGCTAGGGTGTTCCAGGTGTGTTTATTTACCATGTTGTTAGGCAGTCACTAGGGTGTTCCGGGTGTGTTTATTACCATGTTGTTAGGCAGTTGCTAAGGTGTTACGGGTGTGTTTATTTACCATGTTGTTAGACAGTCCGCTAGGGTGTTCCGGGTGTGTTATTTACCATGTTGTTAGACAGTCGCTAAGGTGTTACGGGTGTGTTTATTTACCATGTTGTTAGGCAGTCGCTAGGGTGTTCCAGGTGTGTTTATTTACCATGTTGTTAGGCAGTCGCTAGGGTGTTCCAGGTGTGTTTTATTTACCATGTTGTTAGACAGTCGCTAGGGGTTTGTTCCAGGTGTTGTTTATTTACCATGTCATTAGACAGTCGCTAAGGTGTTACGGGTGTGTTTATTTACCAAGGTGTTAGGACAGTCGCTAAGGTGTTACGGGTGTGTTTATTTACCATGTTGTTAGGCAGTCGCTAGGGTGTTCCGGGTGTGTTTATTTACCATGTTGTTAGGCAGTCGCTAGGGTGTTGGTAAATGTAAAAATCGTTGGTGTTGGTAAAAAACACCCTAGCGACTGGCTAACAACATGGTAAATAAACACACCCGTAACAACCTAGTGACCCTATCCGTTAGTTTACAGCTGCCCCCGTCCCTGAAAGACTAAGTTCAAGTTTAAGTCCACCGAAATTAACTATACTCCTGTTTGATTTGTTTGGTGGACACACCACAGATTCAGTCTTCTGATTGGTCAGATCACCTGTCAATCAAGCTCCCTGCGAAGCGTCAATTCTGAGGTGGCTGCATCTGTGAACATTTTTGTGCCGCCTTTGACTGTCGATAACAGCATCCATTAGAATTTTTAGTCCAAAAGTGAGCATGTTTGGAGAAATGTTGAAATATTTCATATTTCATGTTTCGTATTTCTTTAGACATAATCATAAGTTCTATTCATGACCCTTGCAGTGCAATATGGGTGTTCTGTAGCTATGGTTTCAGACTCACCTACAAATGGCAGTCCAATCAAAACATTCCCTATTAATGTTATAGGGAACAGTTTAAAGTTAATTTTAATGAAAAACATAGTATAAATCATATAAATTGTCTTATATAGCATGATGCTAGTTTTATCTCTAATGCATATGTTAACCTAATGCAGTTATATTTTATAATGCAAGAAAAATTTAGTTTCTATCAAAACTCTTTATTATAAAAGGATAAATGTGTATTGGGATCAAAGCGATGTGGGTCAGGAAGCAATGAAGAGGTTTTATAGAACCTAAACGTTCTGTGCACTGTGTATGGCTTTAATGCATGTTTAACAACCTTATGTTTATGTTCAATTACACTTCAGAAAGGCCTCTTTAGCTGTTATGTTCTTTTTAATTAATGTTCACAGGTTAGCCTTTCGAAGAGAATATGCTCGATGACTATTATTTTCTTTGACCATCGAGTTAGATGACGTTGCTTATGAAGAGCGTTTGCTTCAGCCGGTTGAAGGCACGGTGCGGTATGTGTGCATATGATCAGGATGGTACCCCCCCTCCACCTCATTTTGAGCCTGGTTAGGGTGTGTTCTGTGTGATTTTTACACCACATCTGCACCAGACACAGCCGTTATCACTCAAGTTGCATCATGCCACACAAGGCTGTGTGTACTGAATACGACAAAGCCAGTGCTGCAAATCGTTTGCCTTTGTGTCAGTGTCTGTGTAGGTGTGTTTGGTGTTCTGGGTATGAACAATAACAATAGCAATACTAGCTTTAGTAAACACTATCACTGCAGTTCAGTGTCCATCTATGTTTCCCAGCAACATTCTAAACCCATGCACATACCCTTGCCGTTATGTTTCTGTATTTATAATTTCACATTTAAAACATTTTGATTTCCTCAACTGTAATTCCTTTCTAAATGCATTGATATTGTCTCTGCGCTGCGATATAAATCCTGTATGTGCACTGCTTCAGATGCAGCTTTTGCTGTGGTGCTCATTATTATTGTTGGGCGCTATTGTGTGTTTGGTGTAAACTCATTTCCATTGAACCCTTGAGCAAATCTCATTACCTCATTTTGCTCCAGGTGGACTGAATCACTATAATGGATTTTCTTTTGCCCTGTTGTGTATTACTCCGCCTCCATTTTGTCTGTATTTTCTGGCCCAACATGGACTTGGCATATCAAGCTCCTGTATTCAGGAGAGCATCACTGACAAAACGATGGCCGAGGATCAGTGTTCAGAGACGCTCACAGACCCCCAGAGAGCCGAGCTGAAGGGGTGTCTCCACCATCTGCAGGCCTATTCCTCCATCTCTCTGCCTCCCTCTAGCCCCAGCGCTGCCAGACCGGGGTCTGCGGGTCAATCCGAGGAGCAGAGGAAGAGACTCACAGGCAAGGGGAATTGCTGTAGGAGCTCCCCTCTCGTGCCATGCATATTCATTGGAAACCCCGTTCAGCAGCTGCAGTACGATGTAGTAGAGCCGCGTAAGCAATGATGTAGGAGATCGTGAGGGACTAGGGGGGAGGGAAGCGCTAGCGAGGGAGGGAGGGAGACACAGGCAGAGCGTGAGCATCTCTTCCTGGCATTCAAGCTGTCAGTGGAGGAAGACGGAGAATTCGACAGCAATATCAACCCTGCGCTCTTGAGAAGCAGCACAAGAGTTACGAATCCCCGGCGACTGTTACATTTAGCCAGAGCTTACCTTCAATAGCCATGAACTTCCTACGCCGTCGCCTCTCTGACAGCAGCTTCATCGCCAACCTGCCCAACGGCTACATGTCAGATCTCCAGAGGCCTGACCCCACCTCCACCACCTCCACCCACTGCTGCCACCAAAGCCCCCGCCGGAGAGACTCCGACCCCATCGGCCCCTCCGGCGGACAAGTCGCCCACCACCTCTCCGGCCCCCGAGCGACGGCCGCAGCCCTCCCAATCCACCGGCTCGGGGTTCTTCAGCTCCTTCACCAACGTGGTGAAGCAGGACCGCCGCTTCTGCGGGACTGGTGGAGCAAAGTCCTGCAGCGGTGTCGCGGAAGTTCAAGATCCTGCTGGTCATCGACGAGCCCCAAAACGAGTGGTGAGTTTCCTTGCTTTGACCTGCACTTGTTGATTGATGCATTTGATCTGTGCGCTGTTAGAATTCGAACCAGCGTCATGCAAAGCTTTGATAAGTTTCTATTTTGTTTGAGAGGAACGCTCTCAGTCTCAATCAAGTTGATTGGTACCTTGACAGCACCAGCAGTCTTTTTTATGCGCCTCTTTAGCAGCAAAGAGGCTTGATTTACAACACCGTTTGTCACGATGCAAATAAAGCAGGTTGAGCACCAGAGCTGCTTTCTACAGACTGTTGTGATGTTTCTGGTTGTAAATAGAGAGAACGCACTGCACAGAAAGCTGTGAGCTGTGATTGAGATGCATCACTGCAGAATCTGATGAGCGTGATGATACTATCACTGATGATGAAAAGTCAGACTGCTTCAAATACGAATGATCTGCAATTTTTCCATCTATTGCAGTATTGACTAATCTAATTGGCCATTATGAAACGCTTGCTGGTCACGGTTGCTATGCTCCACACCAGTGCTGCGATTGATTGGCTTGGAAAAGCCTTGTCCAAATGCACCTGATGAATGTTCATTAATGAGCCTAGGTTTCTGAGACCAGCAGAGGTAATTATTCACAAGCTTTGCATAATAAAAGACGCAGAGACACGCTCAGAGTAGAGGAATCACACCTTATTTCCAAGCATGAATATTTCAGTGGCGTTCCTCCAGGAGAGTCAGCATGCGATCGCTCTAAGAAAGCAAAGCCAGCTGGGTTTGTTTGTGGATACTATTGATTTTCCTGCACTGGAGAAGCCCATAAGGCTTGCGGGACTTAAGAAGCCGATGCTTTTCCTGTAATAAAAGCCAGGGCTAATGCATACACTTGCAAGACTTTCATGATAATTGGGTTTATTAGCTGGAAGGAATGCATGTTCAGGCCACACGCTGAGCATTAAACCAGCAGGAGTGCAGCTTTAGACGTGTGCCAGGAGATGTGCTGCGAATCTCCAATGTGTCGTGCTGAATAATGACACAGACTCTTGTCCTTAGTCAATCCCTTGCTTCCGCCAGCAATCTGTTTGTGTTCAATTTTATAATGATAACTCTGCAATTCATATGATTCTCCACATGTAAGTATGACGGTCAGTCCCGGCATTAAGAACTGTTAATTATTTGTTGTTGTTTTTTTCGAAATTGAAATGTTATACATAATCTGAAAGTGAATAAATAATCTTTCCATTGATGTATGGTTTGGACAATAATTGAAAATCTGGAATCTGAGGGTGCACAAAATTACTAAGTTCTTAGCAATGCAATATTACACGTTTTGATATATTTACGGTGGGAATCTACTAAATATCTTCATGGAACATGGTCTTAATATTCTAATGATTTTTTGGCATAGATAAAAATCTATAATTTGGACCCATACAGTGTATTGTTGGCTATTGCTACAAATACACCCCAGCGACTTAACACTGGTTTTGTGCTCCAGGGACAGGTTTGTGGTCTGGATAGCATCTTCCGTGAAGTGGATGACACAAACAAGAAGCTTACGTAACCACCAGGCTTCCATCTTCTGTGTGATCTGCCATATAAATAGGTTTATATATGATGTGCTTTTCTATTCAAGCTTTACTATCTCTCTGGTTTCCCAGTGCTCATTTAAGAAATCCTGCTTTATTTAGGAGAAAATACTAGTTTTCTGAACCCCTTCCAATCCTAGAAGGAAGGTGATTTCCCGGCGGGATCTCAGTTCTGTCCTTGAGTCTCCTCTATGTGGATCCAGAGAGAGCGGTTATAAGGGCAGTCATGTGTTGAAGTAATGAAAAGGGACATGGTGAATCAGCACAGCGAGCCCGAGGCTTGCATCTGTGCGCTGTGTGAGATTGCAACGTGTGTGAGGATGCTATTATAGCTGGGAAAGACAAAATGTCGACATGCAGATAGATATTTTATCTTGCAGTAATGTTTCTGCATATACATGCATGCATGTTAAATTTCCATTTGTGTGTTTTGTGCACCTGCTATGCTTTTTTTTGTGTGTAGCCCTGCCATTATTTATGTGACACAGCTATATCACCATGTATAATGGCACCATACACAATTACATAACACACTTTGTCCAGCCCTCAAACAACAGTCGGTTTGGTGATTTTACCGTTTAGTTTGTTTTTAGCTGTGAGGGCAATGAAAGACTTTATGGACAACTAACGCTAACGCGGTAGATAGCGTTTACAGCTGCTCATGAAGCTCCTCGACGTAGCATTTCTGGCTTGAGCTCAAGCGTTTGACGAGAGTCTGGGACGACCGAGATGAGTTTCCAGAAAAGCAGCTTTTGCATTTCAGCACTATATTGATGGGATTATGGCATGTATTATATAGTATTACAGCATAACTGTGAGTGTAACGTTGTTATGCAATGGTTCAATAATATCATTATTATAGATATACATACATCCATACATCAATGTATAAAGCCAATGTATAGTTGCTGGATTGACCGCTGCTTGCTCTTAGTGATGATTGACAGGACTTCATTTTGTTGAATATGTGAGCATGCAGTATGTCAAGAGAAAGCACAGAGCCTTGTTTTATTACAGCTTCATGCTACGCTTGAATGTGGGTACGTTTTTATTTAAGTTTTGAAAAGCGACAAAAAGCAGAGAAAATGTATTTTTGTCTTTTGTTGATTTATTTGATGTTTAATGTTTGATGATCACACTATTTTACATTTGCGTATGTATGCAATCACTAGTTTCTGATTTCTGAAGATCTGTAATAGCGCCTCCTACTGTAGAATTAATATGTTATGTTAATAGCCACATTCCCTATAAGAAATAAGAAAAATGAATTATAATGCAACCAAGGCCAAATGATGAGAAACAGTTACAGTGAGGAAAATGATTTGATCGCCTGCTGATTTTGTACGTTGACAAAGAAATGATAAGTCTATAATTTTAATACTAGGTTTATTTGAACGTGAGAGACAATAACAACAGAAAATACATAAAAAGTTATAAATTGATTTGCATTTGAATGAGCCAAATAAGTTCAGAAAACACGACTTAGTACTTACAAATATACAAAATCAGCAAAGGATCAATTGGTTTTTTGAATGTTTCTAATATCTTATTATTTTCATTCGTATACACAATCATGGGACATTTGATGCTTAATAATCAACATTTTCTCAACAGGGCTTTTAAAAATGAATTATGTTGAAGTAGTTTCCAGTAATTACACTGTAATTAATGTATTAATTTGAGACTATATTACCATCTATGATGTTTTAACACAGATTAATATGAGATGGAATGATGTAGTTATTTTTATGGTCATATTTACAGCCCATCTCGTCAAGTCTCGAGGGAAACTTCTGCAGCGTTTCTTCATATCTGTCATCGTTTGTTTTTCTTAATGAGGCTGTTAATGTCGCACACATCTGCTCAGATTAATAACTGAAGGATCAAGTGCAGCAGTACGTCTAGGCCTTCGTTTATTAGTTACACAACTGTTTAGTGATTGAGTTCTCAGTATTTTACCTTGCACCGAAACTGCTGTACATCATTTCATCAAAAACTGTCAGAGGAAACAGAGGATCCAGGTGCAAAGGTAAGTTCTGTAATGGCTTTTATTGAATAATAACACAGGCAGTCTGTCGAGCAAAGACACAGAACTGGAACAAACACAAAGTAGATAAATTCCTCAGTAAAGGAAGACTCCTGTCTTGAGGATAGACAGCAGAGCTGGAACTTCTCGTAGGGCAGAAACACAGTCCTTGTACGAGGTCACATGCAGCAGGATGACAGAGACACGAAAGCACACAAGACGAGTGCAACTCCTCTAGACTTGATTTAAGCAGGACAAGACAGGGTAAATGATCATGTAGATAGCATAACACACAAGCATGACTCACGTACACACGAAATAATCCGACAAAGAACAAAGGGAGACAGATGCTAGAAGTAGAGAGAAAGTAATGAGACAAGTGAGAACAGGTGTGACAGAGAAGCAGCGCAAGCGCTAATTGCAATGATGAACAGGTGGGGAAGAATAGACAGGCAGGGCCCGGGTGAGAGAGAGAGAGAGAACAAACCCAGCTCATGACAGTACCCCTCCCTCAACGAGCGCCTCCAGGCGCTCCCGAAGAAGGAGACTGACGAGAACGGTAGAAATCGTCGATGAGCGAGCGATCCAGGACATCCCGGGCCGGGATCCACCGCCTCTCCTCAGGACCGTACCCCTCCCAATCCACCAAAAACTGGTGGCCCCGCCCCCGAGGACGAACGTCAAGCAGCCTCCGTACCTGTAAATGGAAGACCCCTCATCCAGGGCAGGAGGTGGACGGGTGGGGCGGGTGGGAATACGAATAACAGGTTTGATACAGGATACGTGGAATACGGGATGAACCCGACGCAACTGGTTCGACAATCTGAGCTTAACAGCTACCGGGCTGAGAACCTTGACAATAGCAAAAGGCCCGATGAAACGGGGCATCAGTTTGCGGGAACTAACCTGAAGTGGTAAATTCTGAGTGGAAAGCCACACCTTCTGACCGCAAACGTATCTGGGAGCCTTAACCCGGTGTCGATTAGCGGCCCGTCGAGTACGCACTCTGGAACGACACAGAGCTGACCTCACCCTCCTCCAGGTGCGCCTACACCTCTGAATGAACGCCTGCACTGAAGGCACGGAGGACTCGGTCTCCTGGGAAGTGAATAGCGGAGGCTGGTAACCGAGGCAAGCATGGAATGGGGATAAACCTGTGGCGGTCGACGGTAGTGTATTGTGGGCGTATTCAGCCCAGGAAAGTTGGTCGCACCAGGAAGCAGGACTCTGAGACGTCAGACTACGCAACATGCGACCAAGAATCTGGTTGGTACGCTCAGCTTGCCCGTTGGTCTGGGGATGGAATCCCGACGACAGACTGGAAGATGCCCCAATCAGTCGACAGAATTCCCCCCAGAACTGGGAGGTAAACTGTGGCCCCCTATCTGAAACGACGTCAGTGGGAAGCCCATGGATCTTAAAAACGTGATCGACCATCAGCTGCGCGGTCTCTTTAGCGGACGGTAATTTGGGAAGTGGAATAAAATGAGCCGCCTTAGAGAATCGATCTACCACTGTCAAAACTACCGTGTTCCCCGCTGACGGCGGAAGACCAGTGACAAAGTCCAGAGCGATGTGCGACCACGGGCGAGAAGGAATGGGAAGTGGTCTAAGAAAACCCGCGGGTGGAGAATTACTCGACTTAGTCTGGGCGCAGACAGGACATGAAGCTACAAAACGACGTATGTCGCGCTCTCTAGTAGGCCACCAAAATCTTTGGCGAATGATGGCCAGCGTTCCTCTAACACCGGGATGGACGGCTAATTTAGAGGAATGACCCCACCGTAGAACGGCCAAGCGAGCGGCTTCGGGAACAAACAAAGCTCCCTCAGGAGCTCGAGGCGATCTCGTCACGTGCGAAAGAGCCCTCTTCACAGTCTGCTCGACTCCCCAGACGGCAGCCCCGACCACACAATGGTGTGGTAGGATAACCTCCTTGGAGGAAGCCCCTTCAGTCGAGCCGAACTGACGTGAGAGAGCATCAGGCTTACCATTCTTTGAGCCGGGTCTGTAGGAGATGGAAAACTCGAACCGACCAAAGAATAGCGCCCAGCGAGCTTGTCGAGCGTTCAACCTTTTAGCGGAACGAATGTACTCTAAATTACGGTGATCGGTCCAAACAATGAAGGGAACATTGGCCCCCTCCAGCCAGTGGCGCCACTCCCCCAGAGCTAAACGGATCGCCAAAAGTTCACGGTTACCGACATCATAATTACGCTCCACGGATGTGAGGCGATGTGAAAAAAAAGCACATGGATGAACCTTGTCATCCCGCGAGGAGCGTTGGGAAAGTATTGCCCCCACCCCTACGTCGGAAGCATCGACCTCGACGATGAACTGTCTCGTGGGATCCGGAGTGATCAAAATGGGAGCGGAGGTGAACAACCTCTTGAGGTGATCAAATGCGTTCTGAGCCACCTCGGACCAGGTAAAATGAGACCTGACTGAGGTGAGCGCTGTCAGCGGGGCGGCAACCTGGCTAAAATTACGGATAAACCGGCGGTAGAAATTAGCGAACCCCAAAAACCGTTGGAGTGCAATGCGAGAGTCCGGAACGGGCCATTCTATGACTGCACGAACCTTGTCGGGGTCCATGCTGATCCCCTCTGCCGACACCACAGATCCGAGGAACGTTACCGATCGAGAGTGGAACATACACTTCTCAGCCTTAACAAAAAGGCGATTTTCGAGTAAACGTTGCAGAACACGACGTACATGTTGAACATGCACCTGGAGAGAGGGTGAAAAAATCAAAATATCGTCCAGATAAACGAACACGAATACGTTAATCATGTCCCGCAGGACATCATTAACTAAGGCTTGGAACACGGCGGGAGCGTTGACCAGACCGAACGGTAAAACGCGATATTCAAAGTGCCCAACCGGCGTATTGAACGCAGTCTTCCATTCGTCTCCCTCCTTAATACGCACGAGATGGTACGCGTTGCGCAAGTCCAACTTCGTGAAGATCTTTGCGCCCTGCAAGATCTCGAAGGCTGACGACATAAGGGCAACGGATACCGATTCTTGACCGTTATGTCGTTCAGCCCCCGATAATCTATGCAGGGACGCAAAGAGCCGTCTTTCTTCTTCACGAAGAAGAACCCCGCCCCGGCGGGAGAGGAGGATGGGACAATGATCTGAGCGGCGAGAGACTCAGTGAGATACTTCTCCAAAGCCTCTCGTTCGGGCGCAGAAAGGGAATATAGCCTTCCGCGAGGTGGCATGGTGCCCGGAAGGAGATCGATACTGCAATCGTACGGTCGATGAGGAGGCAAAGATGTGGCCCGGGAACGGCTGAAAACCGCTCGCAGATCGAGGTATTCCTCCGGGACTCCAGACAAATCACCAGGTTCATCCTGAAACACAGAGACAGAGGAGACAGCAGGAACAGCAGATACTAAACAATTAATATGACAAGCAAGTTTCCAAGAAAGAATTATGCCCTTGTCCCAGTTAATCAGCGGGTTATGTTGGGTAAGCCATGGATGGCCTAAAACAATAGGGGTAAAAGGGGACTGAAAAATATAAAAAAATTGTCTCTTGATGATTCCCTGAGACTGTGAGACTCACCGGGATGGTGACACGGTGAACAGTAGAGAGCACCCTGCCATCCAGTGCAAAGACAGTAGTAGTGTCTTCTAAATCCACTAGGGGGATGTCATGATCACGAGCCCATCTCTCGTCAATGAAATTCCCCTCCGCTCCAGAGTCGATGAGCGCCGAACAGGAAACAGAGAAACCCGCCCATCGAAGAACAGCAGGAAAGGTGGTACGAGTCTTTGGCGGTGAGGAAAGAACAGTTGCGCTCGCCAGTACTCCCCTGTCTACTGACGAGCTCTGGCTTTTAACTGACACGAAGAGGCAAAGTGGCCAGCCGCACCACAATAAAGACAGAGACGATTAATGATACGTCGCTGTCGCTCAGTCGGAGAGAGGCGAATGCCACCCAACTGCATGGGTTCGGGTTCTGGTCTGGAAACAGATGAATCAAAAGCTGAAGGCGGGGCTTCTCGCTGTCTGGAACAGATCCTCGGACGAGCCTCCGTTGCTCAAAGCATCTTTCCAGACGAATGGCTAGCTCAACTAACTGATCAAACTGAGCAGGCGGTTCACGAGCGTAAATCTCCTCCCTTAGATCAATGTTAAGTCCCTCCAGAAAGCGAGCGACTAAAGCAGGCTCATTCCACTCACAAGTGGTAGCCAGAGTCCGGAACTCGATGGCGAAATCTGCAACCGATCTCTCACCCTGGTGCAGCACGCAAGAAGGCGCGAGGCTTCACGTCCGTAAACAGATCGATCGAAGACCTTGATCATCTCCCCCTTGAACAACTCGTAGTGACCACAGCAGGAAGCCTGCGCCTCCCACAGCCGTTGCCCAACCGCGAGCACGCCCAGTCAGCAAAGAGATCACATAGGCGATCCGAGCACGATCCACCGCATAAGTCTGAGGTTGAAGGGAAAAAACCACCTCGCATTGGGTTAAAAATGCTCTGCATTCAGTGGGCTCACCCGCGTAGCAAGGAGGATTATTTATTCTCGGTTCGGAGGAATGAAGACGATTCTGTGATGACGACTCATGACGAAGATGAAGAAGTTGGGCAGATAGATCAGACACTTGAGCCGTCAAACTCTCCACAGCGTGTCTGGAGACAGACAACTCCTCTTCATGCCTACCGAGCATGACCCCCTGCAACTCGACCGCCGAGTGGAAAGGACCTTCCTTCGCTGGATCCATCTTGGTCGGATTATTCTGTCAGAGGAAACAGAGGATCCAGGTGCAAAGGTAAGTTCTGTAATGGCTTTTATTGAATAATAACACAGGCAGTCTGTCGAGCAAAGACACAGAACTGGAACAAACACAAAGTAGATAAATTCCTCAGTAAAGGAAGACTCCTGTCTTGAGGATAGACAGCAGAGCTGGAACTTCTCGTAGGGCAGAAACACAGTCCTTGTACGAGGTCACATGCAGCAGGATGACAGAGACACGAAAGCACACAGACGAGTGCAACTCCTCTAGACTTGATTTAAGCAGGACAAGACAGGGTAAATGATCATGTAGATAGCATAACACACAAGCATGACTCACGTACACACGAAATAATCCGACAAAGAACAAAGGGAGACAGATGCTAGAAGTAGAGAGAAAGTAATGAGACAAGTGAGAACAGGTGTGACAGAGAAGCAGCGCAAGCGCTAATTGCAATGATGAACAGGTGGGGAAGAATAGACAGGCAGGGCCCGAGGGGAGAGAGAGAGAGAGAGAACAAACCCAGCTCATGACAAAAAACAGTAATAAAACATAGCCCTGGTGTATTTTTGTCTTTATAAGATTCAATGTATTATAAAATGCCAGTAATGGATTGGAATGACTCCTCATTGGACTGATTTCAGTGCATTGCAGTACATTCTCACTGATGCTGAAGGATCTGGAGTATTTGTCCAAACATTGTCATAATTAGTTGTCAACGCTGAATACATCATCCAGCTGACATGTGTTCATTTCTGTAATAACAGGTCAGAATCTACAGCAGATGTACAGTAGTGTGTCATCAGACTGTACCCTGCTGATGTTCGTCTCAATGTTTAGATGATTACATCACAATTCAAAATGCCTGCATGTCAAACATGATAAACGTGACCCTGGAGCACAAAACAAGTCATAAGTGTCCATTTATATTTTCACTTTTTCAAAACACATTTCTCATAACCAACTTCCAGCTTAGCATAGACATTAATTTCCCAATAAGAAGCCTCAAATCAACTTATAGTAAAGATTGCATCGCACATGATGCTTAACAACCGACATGGGGCAGAACACACTATAAATAGACAGGACTAACTAGACACACCGGAACATAATCAAGACACATGGCAGGGACTAGCTGAACTAATAATGAACAGGAAACAGGAAGGACCATATATGGGCACAAGAGGAAGGGAGACGAAAGACATGTGGACACAACAATAGATGCTAATGAAGAATTAACACGTGGGCTTTCAGCTAAATTATCGTTCTGATAGTATTTCATATATGACAGTATGGCGATATATTTATATTATAGGTTTTGAACTTAATTTGACGAGTTTGAAAAGCTGGCCTGCAGGTGCATTGAGTTCTGTTGGTGTGTGTGTGTGGTGTGTGTGTGTGTGTGTGAGTGAGAAAGCAGTTGATGTAATTTGATTTAATGTAGTCACTGAATGCATTTCATACCAAAGCAGTGATGAATGACGTTCAGATATGTATTAATGCGTCCTAAGCGCTTGATCGTGATTGGCTGAATGGATCTATTGCACTGTTCTGTGAAGTTGTTTCGAGTGAAGCTGGAGGTCATTTCATTATAACAGACGTCTCACTTCAGACTGTCCTCGTCCCACACACTCCAGGCCCTGTCCCACACATCTGATGTGCACTTGCAGACTCATAATGGCCACCGCAAGCCTGTAATATCCACGAGGCTGTGGCGTGTCTCATTTGTCATTTTCACTCTCATGAAGTTGCTTACGAGAGCCACCATAGAGGACACTTCACTGTGCACTGTGGAGAATAATGCTTCATCTGTTGTTCTGACCCTTCGACATGCCATATAGTCAATGAAAAACACTGTTATTAGAATAGCATGCACTTACACACACAGAAACACGGGATGAGTGTTCAATGTGCTGCTGTGAATGCACAGGTCCGATATGGTAAAACATTTCAAATATATATGAAGAATATGTAGCAAACAGTAAAGCTTAATAAAATATATTTTGCCATAAAGCATTTATATATATATATATAAATGCTTTATGGCAAAATATATCTTTAAATTATTTCTCTCTCTATATATATATATACATATATGAACACACACACACACACACATATATAGATATACACACAGTGTCAGGGTAGGTTTTTGCAGACAGAACCCATACACAGAACAGCCAGGGAGATTTCAAAACGTCTTTAATAGCTTTACAGTTTTTTCTGAATGCTTAAACCCTAACTGTGATTCTTATCGCACAATTTCTAAAACTATTAATACTTATAGCAAAACCACTCACTGAGTTTGCAAAACTAAAAGCACAAACACTCACTTTGCACTCAGTTTGCAATTTTGTAACACACACTTTGCACAACTGTAGGTACAATCCACTGCACAGCACTCTTTTTGCGGAACTGTAAACACAACTCACTGCTTTACACTCAATTTCCAAATGATCAACACACTCCTAGCAAAACTATACACATTTATGGCTGTTATTTACACTATTTTGCCAACTGTCTGGCACACTGTCACATGTGAAAACTGTTTTAGATAATTAGTTCACTTTGCAATCAGCCTAAGCACTATAAATAAGCTACAGGTAAGCTGTCCGTGTGGAGTACAATGGAGGGAGCAGGTAGAGTGAGAAGAGTGAGAATTAGAGGAGGCCGAGGAAGAGGACGTGGAGGTGAAGAAGTTGGAGGAAGAGGACGACAAGGACAAGGAGGTGAAGTTAGAGGAAGGACAAGGAGGAGCAAGAGGAGGACGAGGAGGGGGAAGAGGAAGGGTAAGAAGAGTAAGAAATGAATTACTGATGACATCAGAGCTACAATAGTGGACCATGTAATCAACCATGGAATGACCCTGAGGGAAGCTGGCCAACGGGTTCAGCCTAACTTGAGCCGCTACACTGTAGCAAGCATCATAAGGACATTTCGAAATGAGAATCGGTTCGTACAGTGCCATATTCTAATGAGAAACACAACAATACCATAGATGTAAAAATACTGAAATTGTTACTTTACAGAATTGCTAGACGACCAGATGCTGGGGGCAGAGGAAGAATGTTCACTGCAGAACAAGAAACCCATATAGTCAATATGGTGATTGCAAATAATTCCATAAGGCTACGCGAAATTCAGCAGCGCATAATTGAGGATGACACCACCTTCCAAAACATACACAATGTGAGCATTTCTGTATAGGTCGTTGTACTTGCCCGCAACAGAATCCGAATGAAACAATCTACAGAGTACCTTTTGAAAGAAACAGTGAACGTGTAAAACAGCTGCGATATGACTATGTGCAGGTAAGCTATAGTATCATTGGTACTGAATCTGGAAGTGCATACTGTAGTGCTGTGCATGGGCCTGCTGTGCTGAATTGTTTTGTCTTGTCTAGAGAGTGATGGAGCTAGAGGCAGATGTCATGGGTCATGAGCAGTTTTTTGTGGATGAGGCTGGTTTTAACCTCACTAAGACAAGGAGACGTGGCAGGAACATTATTGGACACCGTGCCATAATCAATGTCCAGGACAACATGGTGGTAACATAACTAGGTGTGCAGCTATAAGTCAAAATGGTGTTGTTCACCATCATGCAAACCCTGGGCCCATATAACACTGCACACATTATTACATTCCTGGACACCTTACATGACATGCTCACTAATGTTCAGAGACCAGAGCACACCAGATACGTCATCATATGGGACAATGTTAGTTTCCATAGGGCTGCTTTACAGATCACCCACTCTTCACTGTACTCAACCTCCCGCCCATACTCTCCATTCTTGAATCCAATTGAAGAGTTCTTCTCTGCCTGGCGCTGGAAGGTCTATGACGTCATCCCCATCAACGCATAGCCCTTTTACAGGCAATGGAGGAGGCATGTGGGGATATTGACCAGGCATCATGTCAGGCCTGGATACGCTATTCCAGAAGATATTTTCCCCGGTGCCTTGGATAGAGGACATTGCATGTGATGTGATTGTAGATGACATTTTGTGGCCGGACCCAGAGAGACGACACGATGTAGACTGATTTCTTTTTTTCCTCAGTGAAATTGCTATTTGTTTTGACTTGGAAAAAAAACACTTGTGTTTGTTTTGATGTCTGTAAATAAACACCAGTACTTGAAAGTTTGGATCCCTCTATGTTTACAGAACTATGACAAAAGTATGACCTCAAACTCACATAGCCTACCTTGTGCACAGAGGAAAGCAAAAGCCAGATGTGTTTTTTATTCATACCATCAGTGTGTAGCATTGTGTGCTTAGTAATGTGATGGCTTGTGTTCACTGTTTGATACGAAAATACAATTTTTACGAAGGTTGAAGAGTTAATCAGGTTTATTAGCTTTTGCAAGAAAACTACGATGTTTTGCTGATTTGGTGAAGGGTTTCTATTTGTGTGTAGAGTTTTGCAAAAATAGCCAATAGTTACAAAAAATGTGC
>QVTF01005375.1:0-26314 GCA_003573665.1 Oxygymnocypris stewartii
AGAGAGTGGATTTCACAGAAATGTGAAATTTGCCACATTTGAAGAGGCTGGCAGGCTCTGTAGGACCATACCTCAAAATGGGGTAAAAGTTGCACCCCTGGGGGCAGGAGCGTCCCAAAGTTGCCCCATTGACTTTCTATGGTGTAGGACCTAGCAACCACCCAGAACACCCTAGCAACCGCCTAGCAACATCCCTAGCAACCGCCTAGCAACGGGTGGTGTTTTTTGCCACTGCAAGCACCATTCACATTTTCTTCTGGAAATGTACATTCTAGTATTGTTATTACTATTCGCCCTGACCAAACTTCGGCGCGCTACTCCTCCCGCAGTTTTTGCCACAGAGCCATGAATGAGGTGTCAAAACGTGCGGCCTAATCGGGAATGGTGTGCTATGACTTTTATAAGCGATCGGGGGTACGATGTTCGCCCCAGGGGCGAAATAGCGGCCAAAAAAAACGCATAGACTTAACATTGCGAAAAACTTTGACGCCTCATAGCTCAGAGAGTGGATTTCACAGAAATGTGAAATTTGCCACATTTGAAGAGGCTGGCAGGCTCTGTAGGACCATACCTCAAAATGGGGTAAAAGTTGCACCCCTGGGGGGCAGGAGCGTCCCAAAGTTGCCCCATTGACTTTCTATGGTGTAGGACCTAGCAACCACCCAGAACATCCTAGCAACCTAGCAACGCCCTAGCAACCACCCAGACACCCACCCTAGAACCCTAGCAACCGCCTAGCAACAACCCTAGCAACCGCCTAGCAACCGGGTGGTGTTTTTTGCCACTGCAAGCACCATTCACATTTTCTTCTGGAAATGTACATTCTAGTTAATGGTGCTTGCCATTTAAATGGCAAAGCACATTATTGTTATTGCTCATACTTATTATTCTTCTTCTTCCACTTTTATTTCGGCGCGCTACTCCTCCCGCAGTTTTTGTCACAGAGCCATGAATGAGGTGTCAAAACGTGGGCCTAATCGGGAATCGTGTGCTATGACTTTTATAAGCGATCGGGGGTACGATGTTCGCCCCAGGGGCAAATAATCGCCCAAAAAGTCCCATTGACAATGCATTGGGCAAACTTTGGCGGGTCGTAGCTCAGAGCGAGAATTTCGTAGAAACTTATGAATCACCACACTTGAAGAGGCTGGCAGGCTCTGTAAGACCATACCTCAAAATGGGGTAAAAGTTGCACCCCTGGGGGGCAGGAGCGTCCCAAAGTTGCCCCATTGACTTTCAATGGTGTAGGACGGCCCATGAAATGGGCCGTCCTACACATAGAAACGGCTTTGCAATTGAACATAACTCTGGATCACAGTGTCATAGAGACAAGGGGGCGGGCTCATTTGACTCAGATGACCAATCAGCATCTCAGGATCATTGTGAAGCTATCAAGCCACGCCCATAGCAACCATTTAGAGCACCTTAGCAACACGTCCCATAGACTTCCATTGAAAGAGATCAAAGGGATATCTCAGGATAGAAGTGTCATAGAAACATGAGGGTGGGCTCGTTTGACTCGGGGCAGCAAGCAGCCAATCCTGAATCACCTCAACACACACTGGCCACGCCCTAGCAACCATTGTCGACCACCTTAGCAACCAAAATTCACAGACTCATAGCTCAGAGAGTGGATTTCGTAGAAATGTGAAATTTGCCACATTTGAAGAGGCTGACGGGCTCTGTAAGAACATACCACACAATGGGGTAAAACTTGCACCCCTGGGGGGCAAGAGCGTCCCAAAGTTGCCCCATTGACTTGAAACCGCTTTTCAATTGAACATAACTCTGGATCACAGTGTCATAGAGACAAGGGGGCGGGCTCATTTGACTCAGACGACCAATCAGCATCTCAGGATCATTGTGAAGCTATCAAGCCACGCCCATAGCAACCATTTAGAGCACCTTAGCAACACGTCCCATAGACTTCCATTGAAAGAGATCAAAGGGATATCTCAGGATAGAAGTGTCATAGAAACATGAGGGTGGGCTCGTTTGACTCGGGGCAGCAAGAAGCCAATCCTGAATCACCTCAACACTCACTGGCCACGCCCTAGCAACCATTGTCGAGCACCTTAGCAACCAAAATTCACAGAGGAATATCTTCCATTCTGAATGTCACAGAGGCGTGGGAGTTGGTTTATATCATTCATACTGACAAGAAGCCTTTGGAGTATCGTGATTGCTAGCTGCCAAGCCACTCCCTAGCAACCAAACAGAGTACCCTAGCAACCGTTTTGCAAGACCTATATCTCTGCATCAGAACATCGTATAGAGATGGGGGTTGATTTATACATTCACACTGACTTTGGAGCTTCATGATTGGCAGCTGCCAAGCCACTCCCTAGCAACCAAACAGAGTACCCTAGCAACCATTTTGCAAGACCAATATCTCTGCATCAGAACATCGTATAGAGATGGGGGTTGGCTCTTTTGACTCATGCTAGCAAACAGGACTTGCTACATGCTACACATGCTAGCAGTGAATAGCTACATGCTAATAGCGCTTAGCTAAGTGCTAAATCATGCCAATAAAATGCTACAAACTCCATAGTAACCATCTGTGACAACTACCAACCACCTAGTAACAACATAGCAACCACTCAGATTACCCTAAATGCTAATAATGCTAACAACATGCTAGCAACATGCTAATCATGCTAGCAACATGCTAATCATGCTAAAATCATGCTAGCAACATGCTAATCATGCTAAAATCATGCTAGCAACATGCTAATCATGTAGTAACATGCTAGCAACATGCTAATCATGCTGACAACATGCTAGTCACATGCTAATCATGCTAGCAACATGCTAAAAACATGCTAATCACGCTAAAATCATGCTAGCAACATGCTAATCATGCTAGCAACATGCTAGAAACATGCTAATCACGCTAGCAACATGCTAGCAACATGCTAATAATGCTAAAATCATGCTAGCAACATGCTACCAACGTCCCAAAGTTGCCCCATTGACTTGAAACCGCTTTTCAATTGAACATAACTCTGGATCACAGTGTCATAGAGACAAGGGGGTGGGCTCATTTGATTCAGACGACCAATCAGCATCTCAGGATCATTGTGAAGCTATCAAGCCACGCCCCTAGCAACCAGTTAGAGCACCTTAGCAACACGTCCCATAGACTTCCATTGAAAGAGATCAAAGGGATATCTCAGGATAGAAGTGTCATAGAAACATGAGGGTGGGCTCGTTTGACTCGGGGCAGCAAGAAGCCAATCCTGAATCACCTCAACACTCACTGGCCACGCCCTAGCAACCATTGTCGAGCACCTTAGCAACCAAAATTCACAGAGGAATATCTTCCATTCTGAATGTCACAGAGGCGTGGGAGTTGGTTTATATCATTCATACTGACAAGAAGCCTTTGGAGTATCGTGATTGCTAGCTGCCAAGCCACTCCCTAGCAACCAAACAGAGTACCCTAGCAACCGTTTTGCAAGACCTATATCTCTGCATCAGAACATCGTATAGAGATGGGGGTTGGTTTATACATTCACACTGACTTTGGAGCTTCATGATTGGCAGCTGCCAAGCCACTCCCTAGCAACCAAACAGAGTACCCTAGCAACCGTTTTGCAAGACCAATATCTCTGCATCAGAACATCGTATAGAGATGGGGGTTGGCTCTTTTGACTCATGCTAGCAAACAGGACTTGCTACATGCTACACATGCTAGCAGTGAATAGCTACATGCTAATAGCGCTTAGCTAAGTGCTAAATCATGCCAATAAAATGCTACAAACTCCATAGTAACCATCTGTGACAACTACCAACCACCTAGTAACAACATAGCAACCACTCAGATTACCCTAAATGCTAATAATGCTAACAACATGCTAGCAACATGCTAATCATGCTAGCAACATGCTAGCAACATGCTAATCATGTTAAAATCATGTTAGCAACATGCTAATCATGCTAAAATCATGCTAGCAACATGCTAATCATGCTAGTAACATGCTAGCAACATGCTAATCATGCTAGCAACATGCTAGTCACATGCTAATCATGCTAGCAACATGCTAAAAACATGCTAATCACGCTAAAATCATGCTAGCAACATGCTAGCAACATGCTAATCATGCTAGCAACATGCTAGAAACATGCTAATCACGCTAGCAACATGCTAGCAACATGCTAATAATGCTAAAATCATGCTAGCATCATGCTAGCAACATGCTAGCAACATGCTAATTATGCTAGCAACATGCTAGCAACATGCTAATAATGCTAGCAACATGCTAATCATGCTAGCAACATGCTAATCATGCTAGCAACATGCTAGCAACATGCTATAAACATGCTAATCACGCTAGCAACATGCTAGCAACATGCTAATAATGCTAAAATCATGCTAGCATCATGCTAGCAACATGCTAATCATGCTAGCAACATGCTAGCAACATGCTAATCACGCTAGCAACATGCTAGCAACATGCTAATCATGCTAGCAACATGCTAGCAACATGCTAATCATGCTAGCAACATGCTAGCTACATGCTAATCACGCTAAAATCATGCTAGCAACATGCTAATCATGCTAAAATCATGCTAGCAACATGCTAGCAACATGCTAATCATGCTAGCAACATGCTAGTCACATGCTAATCATGCTAGCAACATGTTAAAAACATGTTAATCACGTTAAAATCATGCTAGCAACATGCTAGCAACATGCTAATCATGCTAGAAACATGCTAATCACGCTAGCAACATGCTAGCAACATGCTAATCATGCTAGCAACATGCTAGCTACATGCTAATCACGCTAAAATCATGCTAGCAACATGCTAATCATGCTAAAATCATGCTAGCAACATGCTAATCATGCTAGTCACATGCTAATCATGCTAGCAACATGCTAAAAACATGTTAATCACGCTAAAATCATGCTAGCAACATGCTAGTAGAAACATGCTAATCACGCTAGCAACATGCTAGCAACATGCTAATAATGCTAAAATCATGCTAGCATCATGCTAGCAACATGCTAGAAACATGCTAATCATGCTAGCAACATGCTAATAATGCTAATATCATGCTAGCAACATGCTAATCATGCTAGCAACATGCTATCAACATGCTAATCACGCTAGCAACATGCTAGCAACATGCTAATCATGCTAGCAACATGCTAGCAACATGCTAATAATGCTAGCAACATGCTAATCATGCCAGCAACATGCTAGCAACATGCTAGCAACATTCTAATCATGCTAGCAAACATGCTAGAATAATGCTAGGAACATGTTAGCAACATTGTTAATCATGCTAGCAACATGCTAGCAACATGCTAATCATGCTAGCAACATGCTAACAACATGCTAATCATGCTAGCAACATGCTAGCAACATGCTAATCATGCTAGCAACATGCTAGTCACATGCTAATCATGCTAGCAACATGTTAAAAACATGTTAATCACGTTAAAATCATGCTAGCAACATGCTAGCAACATGCTAATCATGCTAGCAACATGCTAGAAACATGCTAATCACGCTAGCAACATGCTAATCATGCTAGCAACATGCTAGCTACATGCTAATCACGCTAAAATCATGCTAGCAACATGCTAATCATGCTAAAATCATGCTAGCAACATGCTAATCATGCTAGCAACATGCTAGTCACATGCTAATCATGCTAGCAACATGCTAAAAACATGCTAATCACGCTAGCAACATGCTAGCAACATGCTAATAATGCTAAAATCATGCTAGCAACATGCTAGAAACATGCTAATCATGCTAGCAACATGCTAGCAACATGCTAATAATGCTAATATCATGCTAATCATGCTAGCAACATGCTAGCAACATGCTAGCAACATGCTAATCACGCTAGCAACATGCTAGCAACATGCTAATAATGCTAGCAACATGCTAATCATGCCAGCAACATGCTAGCAACATGCTAGCAACATGCTAATCATGCTAGCAACATGCTAGCAACATTCTAATCATGCTAGCAAACATGCTAGAATAATGCTAGGAACATGTTAGCAACATTGTTAATCATGCTAGCAACATGCTAATCATGCTAGCAACATGCTAGCAACATGCTAATCATGCTAGCAACATGCTAACAACATGCTAATCATGCCAGCAACATGCTAGCAACATGCTAATCATGCTAGCAACATGGTAACAAGATGCTAATCATGTTAAAAATATGATAGCAAACATGCTAGTCACTAGTATCTGTCCAGCGTCGAGTTTTGCCACTGCAAGCACCATTTCACATTTTCTTCTGGAAATGTACATTCTAGTATTTATTACTATTCGCCCTGACCAAACTTCGGCGCGCTACTCCTCCCGCAGTTTTTGCCACAGAGCCATGAATGAGGTGTCAAAACGTGCGGCCTAATCGGGAATGGTGTGCTATGACTTTTATAAGCGATCGGGGGTACGATGTTCGCCCCAGGGGCGAAATAGCGGCCAAAAAAAACGCATAGACTTAACATTGCGAAAAACTTTGACGCCTCGTAGCTCAGAGAGTGGATTTCACAGAAATGTGAAATTTGCCACATTTGAAGAGGCTGGCAGGCTCTGTAGACCATACCTCAAAATGGGGTAAAAGTTGCACCCCTGGGGGGCATGAGCGTCCCCAAAGTTGCCCCCATTGACTTTCTATGGTGTAGGACCTAGCAACCACCCAGAACATCCTAGCAACCGCCTAGCAACGCCCTAGCAACCACCCAGAACACCCTAGCAAACCGCCTAGCACAAACCCTAGCAAACCCGCCCCTAGCAAACCGGGTGGTTTTTTGCCACTGCAAGCACCATTCACCATTTTCTTCTGGAAATGTACATTCTAGTATTGTTATTACTATTCGCCCCTGACCAAACTTCGGCGCGCTACTCCTCACTGCAAGTTTTTATGCCCACAGAGCCATGAATGAGGTGTCCAACACGTGCTGGCACCTAATCGGGGAATGGTGGTGTGCTATGACTTTATAAGCGATCGGGGGTACGATGTTCACCCCAGGGGCGAAATAGCGGCCAAAAAAAAACGCATAGACTTAACATTGCGAAAAACTTTGACGCCTCATAGCTCAGAGAGTGGATTTCACAGAAATGTGAAATTTGCCACATTTGAAGAGGCTGGCAGGCTCTGTAGGACCATACCTCAAAATGGGGTAAAGTTGCACCCCTGGGGGGCAGGAGCGTCCCAAAGTTGCCCCATTGACTTTCTATGGTGTAGGACGGCCCATGAAATGACCTAACAACCCCCAGAACATCCTAGCAACCGCCTAGCAACGACCTAGCAACCACCAGAACACCCTAGCAACCGCCTAGCAACAACCTAGCAACCGCCTAGCAACCGGGTGGTGTTTTTTGCCACTGCAAGCACCATTCACATTTTCTTCTGGAAATGACATTCTAGTATTGTTATTACTATTCGCCCTGACAATACTTCGGCACGCTACTCCTCCTGCAAAGTTTGTCATAGACCCATGAATGAGGTGTCAAAACGTGCGGCCTAATCGGGAAAATGGGTGTGCTATGACTTTTATAAGCGATCGGGGGGTTACGATGTTTCGCCCCAGGGTGCGAAATAGCGGCCAAAAAAAACGCAATAGAACTTAACATTGAGAAAAACTTTGACGCCTCGTAGCTCAGAGAGTGGATTTAACAGAAATTTGAAATTTTGCCACATTTGAAGAGGCTGGCAAGGCTCTGTAAGACCATACCTCAAAATGGGGTAAAAGTTGCACCCCTGGGGGGCAGGAGCGTCCCAAAGTTGCCCCATTTTACTTTCTATGGTGTAGGGACGGCCCATGAAATGGGCCGTCCTACCCATAGAAACCGCTTGTCAATTGAAGCAAACTCTGGATCACAGTGTCATAGAGACAAGGGGGCAGGGCTCCATTTGACTCAGACGACCCAAATCAGCATCTCAGGATCATTGTGTGAAGCTATCAAGCCACGCCCCTAGCAACCATTTAGAGCACCTTAGCAACACGTCCCATAGACTTCCATAAAAGAGATCAAAGGGATATCTCAGGATAGAAGTGTCCTAGAAACATGAGGGTGGCCTCGTTTGACTCGGGGCAGGCAAGCAGCCAATCCTGAATCACCTCAACACTCACTGGCCACGCCCTAGCAAACCATGTCGACCACCTTAGCAACCAAATTCACAGAGGAATATCTTCCATTCTGAATGTCACAGAGGCGTGGGAGTTGGTTTATATCATTCATACTGACAAGAAGCCTTTGGAGTATCGTGATTGCTAGCTGCCAAGCCACTCCCCTAGCAACCAAACAGATACCCTAGCAAACCGTTTTGCTAAGACCTATATATCCTGCATCAGAACATCGTATAGAGAAGGGGGTTGGTTTATACATTCACAACTGACTTTGGAGCTTCATGATTGGCAGCTGCCAAGCCTACTCCCTAGCAACCAACAAGAGTACCCTCCTAGCAACCGTTTTTGGCAAGACCAATATCTCTGGCATCGAAACATCGTATAGAGATGGGGGTTGGCTCTTTTGACTTATGCTAGCAAACAGGACTTGCTACGGCACACATGCTAGCAGAATAGCTACATGCTAATAGCGCTTAGCTAAGTGCTAAATCATGCCAATGAAATGCTACAAACTCCATAGTAACCATCTGTGACAACTACCAACCACTAGTAACACCATAGCAACCACCCAGATTACCCTAGCAAACCGCCTAGCAACGCCCTAGCAACATGCACGATACAGCTATCTAACTGTACATTACCCTAGCAACCGGGTGGTGTTTTTGCCACTGCAAGCACCATTTCACATTTTCTTCTGGAAATGTACTCTAGTTAATGGTGCTTGCCATTTTAATGGCAAAGCACAGTATTGTTATTGCTCATACTTATTATTATTCTTCTTCTTCCACTTTTATTTCGGCGCGCTACTCCTCCCACAGTTTTTGTCACAGAGCCATGAATGAGGTGTCAAAACGTGCGGCCTAATCGGGAATCGTGTGCTATGACTTTATAAGCGATCGGGGGTACGATGTTTGCCCCAGGGGCAAAATAGGGGCAAAATCAAACGCATTGACTTAACATGGCGAAAAACTTTGACGCCTCGTAGCTCAGAGAGTGGATTTCACAGAAATGTGAAATTTGCCACATTTGAAGAGGCTGGCAGGCTCTGTAAGACCACACCTCAAAATGGGGTAAAAAGTTGCACCCCTGGGGGCAGAGGCGTCCCAAGTTGCCCCCATTGACTTAACATTGCGAAAAAAATTTGACGCCTCGTAGCTCAGAGAGTGGATTTCACAGAAATGTGAAATTGGCCACATTTGAAGAGGCTGGCAGGCTCTGTAAGACCATACCTCAAAATGGGGTAAAGTTGCACCCCTGGGGGGCAGGAGGGTACTAAAATTTGCCCCATTGACTTTTCAATGGTGTAGGACGGCCCATGAAATGGGCCGTCCTTTCAATTGAAGCGCTTTTCAATTGAACATAACTCTGGATCACAGTGTCATAGAGACAAGGGGGCGGGCTCATTTGACTCAGACGACCAATCAGCATCTCAGGATCATTGTGAAGCTATCAAGCCACGCCCCTAGCAACCATTTAGAGCACCTTAGCAACACGTCCCATTGACTTCCATTGAAAGAGATCAAAGGGATATCTCAGGATAGAAGTGTCATAGAAACATGAGGGTTGGGCCTCGTTGACTCGGGGCAGCAAGCAGCCAATCCTGAATCACCTCAACACACACTGGCCACGCCCTAGCAACCATTGTCGACCACCTTAGCAACCAAAATTCACAGACTCATAGCTCAGAGAGTGGATTTCGCAGAAATGTGAAATTTGCCACATTTCAAGAAGCTGACGGGCTCTGTAAGAACATACCACACAATGGGGTAAAACTTGCACCCCTGGGGGGCAAGAGCGTCCCAAAGTTGCCCCATTGACTTGAAACCGCTTTTCAATTGAACATAACTCTGGATCACAGTGTCATAGAGACAAGGGGGCGGGCTCATGTGACTCAGACGACCAATCAGCATCTCAGGATCATTGTGAAGCTATCAAGCCACGCCCCTAGCAACCATTTAGAGCACCTTAGCAACACGTCCCATAGACTTCCATTGAAAGAGATCAAAGGGATATCTCAGGATAGAAGTGTCATAGAAACATGAGGGTGGGCTCGTTTGACTCGGGGCAGCAAGCAGCCAATCCTGAATCACCTCAACACTCACTGGCCACACCCTAGCAACCATTGTTGAGCACCTTAGCAACCAAAATTCACAGAGGAATATCTTCCATTCTGAATGTCACAGAGGCGTGGGAGTTGGTTTATATCATTCATACTGACAAGAAGCATTTGGAGTATCGTGATTGCTAGCTGCCAAGCCACTCCCTAGGCAACCAAACAGAGTACCCTAGCAACCGTTTTGCAAGACCTATATCTCTGCATCAGAACATCGTATAGAGATGGGGGGTTGGCTCTTTTGACTCATGCTAGCAAACAGGACTTGCTACATGCTACACATGCTAGCAGTGAATAGCTACATGCTAATAGCGCTTAGCTAAGTGCTAAATCATGCCAATAAAATGCTACAAACTCCATAGTAACCATCTGTGACAACTACCAACCACCTAGTAACAACATAGCAACCACTTCAGATTACCCTAAATGCTAATCATGCTAACAACATGCTAGCAACATGCTATCATGCTAGCAACATGCTAATCATGCTAGCAACATGCTAATCATGCTAAAATCATGCTAGCAACATGCTAATCATGCTAAAATCATGCTAGCAACATCTAATCATGCTAGAGTAACATGCTAGCAACATAATAATCATGCTAGCAACATGCTAGTCACATGCTAATCATGCCTACCAACATGCTAAAACATGCTAATCACGCTAAAATCATGCTTAGCAACATGCTAGCAACATGCTAATCATGCTAGCAACATGCTAGAAACATGCTAGCAACATGCTAGTCACATGCTAATCATGCTAGCAAACATGCTAAAAACATGCTAATCACGCTAAAATCATGCTAGCAACATGCTAGCAACATGCTAATAACGCTAAAATCATGCTAGCATCATGCTAGCAACATGCTAATCATGCTAGCAACATGCTAGCAACATGCTAATCATGCTAGCAACATGCTAATCACGCTAAATCATGTTAGCAAACATGCTAATCATGCTAAAATCATGCTAGCAACATGCTAGCAACATGCTAATCATGCTAGCAACATGCTAGCAACATGCTAATCACGCTAGCAACATGCTAGCAACATGCTAATTGTGCTAGCAACATGCTAGCAACATGCTATATCACGCTAAAATCATGCTAGCAAACATGCTAATCATGCTAAAATCATGTTAGCAACATGCTAGCAACATGCTAATCATGCTAGCAACACGCTAGTCACATGCTAATCATGCTAGCAACATGCTAGCAACATGCTAGTCACATGCTAATCATGCTAGCAACATGCTAAAAACATGCTAATGACGCTAAAATCACGCTAGCAACATGCTAGCAACATGTTAATCATGCTAGCAAACATGCTAGAATCATGCCAGCGACATGCTAACAACATGTTAATCATGCTAGCAACATGCTAATCATGCTAGAAACATGCTAGAATAATGCTAGCACATGCTAGCCATATGCTAATCATGCTAGCAACATGCTAATCATGCTAGCGACATGCTAAAATAATGCTAGCAACATGCTAATCATACTAGCAACATGATAAAATCATGCTAGCAACATGATAAATCATGCTAGCAACATGCTAGCAACATGCTAATCATGCTAGCAATATGGTAACAAGATGCTAATCATGCTAAAATATGCTAGCAAACATGCTAGTCACTAGTATCTGTCCAGCGCCGAGTTTTGCCACTGCAAGCACCATTCACATTTTCTTCTGGAAATGTACATTCTAGTATTGTTATTACTATTCGCCCTGACCAAACTTCGGCGCGCTACTCCTCCCGCAGTTTTTGCCACAGAGCCTATGAATGAGGTGTCAAAACGTGCGGCCTAATCGGGAATGGTGTGCTATGACTTTTATAAGCGATCGGGGGTACGATGTTCACCCCCAGGGGCGAAATAGCGGCCAAAAAAAATGCATAGACTTAACATTGCGAAAAACTTTGACGCCTCATAGCTCAGAGAGTGGATTTCACAGAAATGTGAAATTTGCCACATTTGAAGAGGCTGGCAGGCTCTGTAGGACCATACCTCAAAATGGGGTAAAAGTTGCACCCCTGGGGGGCAGGAGCGTCCCAAAGTTGCCCCATTGACTTTCTATGGTGTAGGACCTAGCAACCACCCAGAACATCCTAGCAACCGCCTAGCAACGCCCTAGCAACCACCCAGAACACCCCTAGCAACCGCCTAGCAACAACCCTAGCAACCGCCTAGCAACCGGGTGGTGTTTTTTGCCACTGCAAGCACCATTCACATTTTCTTCTGGAAATGTACATTCTAGTATTGTTATTACTATTCGCCCTGACCAAACTTCGGCGCGCTACTCCTCCCGCAGTTTTTGCCACAGAGCCATGAATGAGGTGTCAAAACGTGCGGCCTAATCGGGAATGGTGTGCTATGACTTTTATAAGCGATCGGGGGTACGATGTTCGCCCCAGGGGCGAAAATAGCGGCCAAAAAAATGCATAGACTTAACATTGCGAAAAACTTTGACGCCTCATAGCTCAGAGAGTGGATTTCACAGAAATTTGAAATTTGCCACATTTGAAGAGGCTGGCAGGCTCTGTAGGACCATACCTCAAAATGGGGTAAAAGTTGCACCCCTGGGGGGCAGGAGCGTCCCAAAGTTGCCCCATTGACTTTCTATGGTGTAGGACCTAGCAACCAACCAGAACATCCTAGCAACCGCCTAGCAACGCCCTAGCAAACACCCAGAACACCCTAGCAACCCGCCTAGCAACAACCCTAGCAACCGCCTAGCAACCGGGTGGTGTTTTTTGCCACTGCAAGCACCATTCACATTTTCTTCTGGAAATGTACATTCTAGTATTGTTATTACTATTCGCCCTGACCAAACTTCGGCGCGTTACTCCTCCCGCAGTTTTTGCCACAGAGCCATGAATGAGGTGTCAATAACGTGCGGCCTAATCGGGAATGGTGTGCTATGACTTTTATAAGCGATCGGGGGGTACGATGTTCGCCCCAGGGGCGAAATAGCGGCCAAAAAAAACGCATAGACTTAACATTGCCAAAAACTTTGACGCCTCATAGCTCAGAGAGTGGATTTCACAGAATGTGAAATTTTGCCACATTTGAAGAGGCTGGCAAGCTCTGTAGGACCATACCTCAAAATGGGGTAAAAGTTGCACCCCTGGGGGGCAGGAGCGTCCCAAAGTTGCCCAATTGACTTTCTATGGTGTAGGACCTAGCAACCAACCCAGAACATCCTAGCAACCGCCTAGCAAAACCCTAGCAACCACCCAGAACACCCTAGCAACCGCCTAGCAACAACCCCTAGCAACCGCCTAGCAACCGGGTGGTGTTTTTTGCCACTGCAAGCACCATTCACATTTTCTTCTGGAAATTGTACATTCTAGTTAATGGTGCTTGCCATTTTAATGGCAAAGCACAGTATTGTTATTGCTCATACTTATTATTATTCTTCTTCTTCCACTTTTATTTCGGCGCGCTACTCCTCCCACAGTTTTTGTCACAGAGCCATGAATGAGGTGTCAAAACGTGCGGCCTAATCGGGAATCGTGTTGGCTATGACTTTTATAAGCGATCGGGGGTACGATGTTTGCCCCAGGGGCCAAAATAGGGGCAAAATCAACGCATTTGACTTTAAACATGGCGAAAAAACTTTGGACGCCTCGTTAGCTCAGAGAGTGGATTTCACAGAAATGTGAAATTTGCCACATTTGAAGAGGCTGGCAGGCTCTGTAAGACACCACACCTCCCAAATGGGGTAAAGGTTGCACCCCTGGGGGGCAGGAGCGTCCCCAAAGTTGCCCCATTGACTTAAACATGGCGAAAAAAATTGACGCCTCGTAGCTCAGAGAGTGGATTTCACAGAAATGTCTGAAATTGGCACATTTGAAGAGGCTGGCAGGCTACTGTAAGACCATACCTCCAAGATTGGGTGGTAAAAGTTGCACCCCTGGGGGGCAGGAGGGTACTAAAATTTGCCCCATTGACTTTCAATGGTGTTAGGACGGCCCATGAAAATGGGCCGTCCTTTCAATTTGAACGCTTTTCAATTGAAATAACTCGGATCACAGTGTCATAGAGACAAGGGGGCGGGCTCATTTGACTCAGACGACCAATCAGCATCTCAGGATCATTGTGAAGCTATCAAGCCACGCCCCTAGCAACCATTTAGAGCACCTTAGCAACACGTCCCATAGACTTCCATTGAAAGAGATCAAAGGGATATCTCAGGATAGAAGTGTCATAGAAACATGAGGGTGGGCTCCTTTGTCTCGGGGCAGCAAGCAGCCAATCCTGAATCACCTCAACACTCACTGGCCACGCCCTAGCAACCATTGTCGATCACCTTAGCAACCAAAATTCACAGAGGAATATCTTCCATTCTGAATGTCACAGAGGCGTGGGAGTTGGTTTATATCATTCATACTGACAAGAAGCCTTTGGAGTATCGTGATTGCTAGCTGCCAAGCCACTCCCTAGCAACCAAACAGAGTACCCTAGCAACCGTTTTGCAAGACCTATATCTCTGCATCAGAACATCGTAGAGAGATGGGGGTTGGTTTATACATTCACACTGACTTTGGAGCTTCATGATTGGCAGCTGCCAAGCCACTCCCTAGCAACCAAACAGAGTACCCTAGCAACCATTTTGCAAGACCAATATCTCTGCATCAGAACATCGTATAGAGATGGGGGTTGGCTCTTTTGACTCATGCTAGCAAACAGGACTTGCTACATGCTACACATGCTAGCAGTGAATAGCTACATGCTAATAGCGCTTAGCTAAGTGCTAAATCATGCCAATAAAATGCTACAAACTCCATAGTAACCATCTGTGACAACTACCAACCACCTAGTAACAACATAGCAACCACTCAGATTACCCTAAATGCTAATCATGCTAGCAACATGCTAGCAACATGCTAATCATGTTAGCAACATGCTAATCACGCTAAAATCATGCTAGCAACATGCTAATCATGCTAAAATAATGCTAGCAACATGCTAATCATGCTAGCAACATGCTAGCAACATGCTAGTCACATGCTAATCATGCTAGCAAACATGCTAAAAACATGCTAATCACGCTAAAATCATGCTAGCAACATGCTAAAATCATGCTAGCATCATGCTAGCATCATGCTAGCAACATGCTAGCAACATGCTAATCATGCTAGCAACATGCTAATCACGCTAAAATCATGTTAGCAAACATGCTAATCATGCTAAAATCATGCTAGCAACATGCTAGCAACATGCTAATCATGCTAGCAACATGCTAGCAACATGCTAATCATGCTAGCAACATGCTAATCACGCTAAAATCATGTTAGCAAACATGCTAATCATGCTAAAATCATGCTAGCAACATGCTAGCAACATGCTAATCACGCTAGCAACATGCTAGCAACATGCTAATTGTGCTAGCAACATGCTAGCAACATGCTAATCACGCTAAAATTATGCTAGCAAACATGCTAATAATGCTAAAATCATGCTAGCAACATGCTAGCAACATGCTAATCATGCTAGCAACACGCTAGTCACATGCTAATCATGCTAGCAACATGGTAGCAACATGCTAGTCACATGCTAATCATGCTAGCAACATGCTAAAAACATGCTAATGACGCTAAAATCATGCTAGCAACATGCTAGCAACATGCTAATCATGCTAGCAACATGCTAGAAACATGCTAATCACACTAGCAACATGCTAGCAACATGCTAATAATGCTAAAATCATGCTAGCATTATGCTAGCAACATGTTAGCAACATGCTAATCATGCTAGCAACATGCTAGCATTATGCTAGCAACATGCTAGCAACATGCTAATCACGGTAGCAACATGCTAGCAACATGCTAATCACGCTAGTAACATGCTAGCAACATGCTAATCATGCTAGCAACATGCTAGAAACATGCTAATCACACTAGCAACATGCTAGCAACATGCTAATCATGCTAAAATCATGCTAGCATAATGCTAGCAACATGCTAGCAACATGCTAATCACGCAAGTAACATGCTAGCAAAATGCTAATCATGCTAGCAACATGCTAGCAAACATGCTAATCATGCTAGCAACATGCTAGCAACATGCTAGCAACATGCTAATCACGCAAGTAACATGCTAGCAAAATGCTAATCATGCTAGCAACATGCTAGCAAACATGCTAATCATGCTAGCAAACATGCTAGCAACATGCTAGCAACATGCTAATCATGCTAGCAACATGCTAATCATGCTAACAACATGCTAATCACGCTAAAATCATGCTAGCAAACATGCTAATCACACTAGCAACATGCTAGCAACATGCTAATCATGCTAGCAACATGCTGCTAGAAACATGCTAATCACGATAGCAACATGCTAGCAACATGCTAATAATGCTAAAATCATGCTAGCATCATGCTAGCAACATGCTAGCAACATGCTAATCATGCTAGCAACATGCTAATCATGCTAGCAACATGCTAGCAACATGCTAATCACGCTAGCAACATGCTAGCAACATGCTAGAAACATGCTAGTCATGCTAGCAACATGCTAGCAACATGCTAATCATGTTAACGACATGCTAGAATCATGTTAACAACATGCTAGCAACATGCTAATCATGCTAGCAACATGCTAGCAACATGTTAATCATGCTAGCAATATGGTAACAAGATGCTAATCATGCAAAAAATATGCTAGCAAACATGCTAGTCACTAGTATCTGTCCAGCGCCGAGTTTTGCCACTGCAAGCACCATTCACATTTTCTTCTGGAAATGTACATTCTAGTATTGTTATTACTATTCGCCCTGACCAAACTTCGGCGCGCTACTCCTCCCGCAGTTTTTGCCACAGAGCCATGAATGAGGTGTCAAAACGTGCGGCCTAATCGGGAATGGTGTGCTATGACTTTTATAAGCGATCGGGGGTACGATGTTCGCCCCAGGGGCGAAATAGCGGCCAAAAAAACGCATAGACTTAACATTGCGAAAAACTTTGACGCCTCATAGCTCAGAGAGTGGATTTCACAGAAATGTGAAATTTGCCACATTTGAAGAGGCTGGCAGGCTCTGTAGGACCATACCTCAAAATGGGGTAAAAGTTGCACCCCTGGGGGGCAGGAGCGTCCCAAAGTTGCCCCATTGACTTTCTATGGTGTAGGACCTAGCAACCACCCAGAACATCCTAGCAACCGCCTAGCAACGCCCTAGCAACCACCCAGAACACCCTAGCAACCGCCTAGCAACAACCCTAGCAACTAGCAACCGGGTGGTGTTTTTTGCCACTGCAAGCACCATTCACATTTTCTTCTGGAAATGTACATTCTAGTATTGTTATTACTATTCGCCCTGACCAAACTTCGGCGCGCTACTCCTCCCGCAGTTTTTGCCACAGAGCCATGAATGAGGTGTCAAAACGTGCGGCCTAATCGGGAATGGTGTGCTATGACTTTTATAAGCGATCGGGGGTACGATGTTCGCCCCAGGGGCGAAATAGCGGCCAAAAAAACGCATAGACTTAACATTGCGAAAAACTTTGACGCCTCATAGCTCAGAGAGTGGATTTCACAGAAATGTGAAATTTGCCACATTTGAAGAGGCTGGCAGGCTCTGTAGGACCATACCTCAAAATGGGGTAAAAGTTGCACCCTGGGGGGCAGGAGCGTCCCAAAGTTGCCCCATTGACTTTCTATGGTGTAGGACCTAGCAACCACCCAGAACATCCTAGCAACCGCCTAGCAACGCCCTAGCAACCACCCAGAACACCCTAGCAACCGCCTAGCAACACCCGCCTAGCAACCGGGTGGTGTTTTTTGCCACTGCAAGCACCATTCACATTTTCTTCTGGAAATGTACATTCTAGTATTGTTATTACTATTCGCCCTGACCAAACTTCGGCGCGCTACTCCTCCCGCAGTTTTTGCCACAGAGCCATGAATGAGGTGTCAAAACGTGCGGCCTAATCGGGAATGGTGTGCTATGACTTTTATAAGCGATCGGGGGTACGATGTTCGCCCCAGGGGCGAAATAGCGGCCAAAAAAAACGCATAGACTTAACATTGCGAAAAACTTTGACGCCTCATAGCTCAGAGAGTGGATTTCACAGAAATGTGAAATTTGCCACATTTGAAGAGGCTGGCAGGCTCTGTAGGACCATACCTCAAAATGGGGTAAAAGTTGCACCCCTGGGGGGCAGGAGCGTCCCAAAGTTGCCCCATTGACTTTCTATGGTGTAGGACCTAGCAACCACCCAGAACACCCTAGCAACCGCCTAGCAACATCCCTAGCAACCGCCTAGCAACCGGGTGGTGTTTTTTGCCACTGCAAGCACCATTCACATTTTCTTCTGGAAATGTACATTCTAGTATTGTTATTACTATTCGCCCTGACCAAACTTCGGTGCGCTACTCCTCCCGCAGTTTTTGCCACAGAGCCATGAATGAGGTGTCAAAACGTGCGGCCTAATCGGGAATGGTGTGCTATGACTTTTATAAGCGATCGGGGGTACGATGTTCGCCCCAGGTGCGAAATAGCGGCCAAAAAAAAACGCATAGACTTAACATTGCGAAAAACTTTGACGCCTCATAGCTCAGAGAGTGGATTTCACAGAAATGTGAAATTTGCCACATTTGAAGAGGCTGGCAGGCTCTGTAGACCATACCTCAAAATGGGGTAAAAAGTTGCACCCCTGGGGGGCAGGAGCGTCCCAAAGTTGCCCCAGTGACTTTCTATGGTGTAGGACCTAGCAACCACCCAGAACATCCTAGCAACCGCCGAGCAACGCCCTAGCAACCACCCAGAACACCCTAGCAACCGCCTAGCAACAACCCTAGCAACCGCCTAGCAACAACCCTAGCAAACCGCCTAGCACCGGGTGGTGTTTTTTGCCACTGCAAGCACCATTCACATTTTCTTCTGGAAATGTACATTCTAGTTAATGGTGCTTGCCATTTTAATGGCAAAGCACAGTATTGTTATTGCTCATACTTATTATTATTCTTCTTCTTCCACTTTTATTTCGGCGCGCTACTCCTCCCACAGTTTTTGTCACAGAGCCATGAATGAGGTGTCAAAACGTGCGGCCTAATCGGGAATCGTGTGCTATGACTTTTATAAGCGATCGGGGTACGATGTTTGCCCCAGGGGCAAAATAGGGGCAAAATCAAACGCATTGACTTAACATGGCGAAAAACTTTGACGCCTCGTAGCTCAGAGAGTGGATTTCACAGAAATGTGAAATTTGCCACATTTGAAGAGGCTGGCAGGCTCTGTAAGACCACACCTCAAAATGGGGTAAAAGTTGCACCCCTGGGGGGCAGGAGCGTCCCAAAGTTGCCCCATTGACTTAACATGGCGAAAAAATTTGACGCCTCGTAGCTCAGAGAGTGGATTTCACAGAAATGTGAAATTGGCCACATTTGAAGAGGCTGGCAGGCTCTGTAAGACCATACCTCAAAATGGGGTAAAAGTTGCACCCCTGGGGGCAGGAGGGTACTAAAATTTGCCCCATTGACTTTCAATGGTGTAGGACGGCCCATGAAATGGGCCGTCCTCTCAATTGAACCGCTTTTCAATTGAACATAACTCTGGATCACAGTGTCATAGAGACAAGGGGGCGGGCCATTTGACTCAGACGACCAATCAGCATCTCAGGATCATTGTGAAGCTATCAAGCCACGCCCCTAGCAACCATTTAGAGCACCTTAGCAACACGTCCCATAGACTTCCATTGAAAGAGATCAAAGGGATATCTAAGGATAGAAGTGTCTTAGAAACATGAGGGTGGGCTCGTTTGACTCGGGGCAGCAAAGCCAATCCTGAATCACCTCAACACACACTGGCCACGCCCTAGCAACCATTGTTGACCACCTTAGCAACCAAAATTCACAGACTCATAGCTCAGAGAGTGGATTTCGTAGAAATGTGAAATTTGCCACATTTGAAGAGGCTGACGGGCTCTGTAAGAACATACCACACAATGGGGTAAAACTTGCACCCCTGGGGGGCAAGAGCGTCCCAAAGTTGCCCCATTGACTTGAAACCGCTTTTCAATTGAACATAACTCTGGATCACAGTGTCATAGAGACAAGGGGGCGGGCTCATTTGACTCAGACGACCAATCAGCATCTCAAGATCATTGTGAAGCTATCAAGCCACGCCCCTAGCAACCATTTAGAGCACCTTAGCAACACGTCCCATAGACTTCCATTGAAAGAGATCAAAGGGATATCTCAGGATAGAAGTGTCATAGAAACATGAGGGTGGGCTCGTTTGACTCGGGGCAGCAAGCAGCCAATCCTGAATCACCTCAACACTCACTGGCCACGCCCTAGCAACCATTGTCGACCACCTTAGCAACCAAAATTCACAGAGGAATATCTTCCATTCTGAATGTCACAGAGGCGTGGGAGTTGGTTTATATCATTCATACTGACAAGAAGCCTTTGGAGTATCGTGATTGCTAGCTGCCAAGCCACTCCCTAGCAACCAAACAGAGTACCCTAGCAACCATTTTGCAAGACCTATATCTCTGCATCAGAACATCGTATAGAGATGGGGGTTGGTTTATACATTCACACTGACTTTGGAGCTTCATGATTGGCAGCTGCCAAGCCACTCCCTAGCAACCAAACAGAGTACCCTAGCAACCGTTTTGCAAGACCAATATCTCTGCATCAGAACATCGTATAGAGATGGGGGTTGGCTCTTTTGACTCATGCTAGCAAACAGGACTTGCTACATGCTACACATGCTAGCAGTGAATAGCTACATGCTAATAGCGCTTAGCTAAGTGCTAAATCATGCCAATAAAATGCTACAAACTCCATAGTAACCATCTGTGACAACTACCAACCACCTAGTAACACCATAGCAACCACCCAGATTATCCTAGCAACCGCCTAGCAACGCCCTAGCAACATGCACGATACAGCTATCTATACTGTACATTACCCTAGCAACCGGTTGGTGTTTTTTGCCACTGCAAGCACCATTTCACATTTTTTCTGGAAATGTACATTCTAGTATTGTTATTACTATTCGCCCTGACCAAACTTCGGCGCGCTACTCCTCCGCAGTTTTTGCCACAGAGCCATGAATGAGGTGTCAAAACGTGCGGCCTAATCGGGAATGGTGTGCTATGACTTTTATAAGCGATCGGGGGTACGATGTTCACCCCAGGGGCAAAATAGCGGCCAAAAAAAACGCATAGACTTAACATTGTGAAAAACTTTGACGCCTCATAGCTCAGAGAGTGGATTTCACAGAAATGTGAAATTTGCCACATTTGAAGAGGCTGGCAGGCTCTGTAGGACCATACCTCAAAATGGGGTAAAAGTTGCACCCCTGGGGGGCAGGAGCGTCCCAAAGTTGCCCCATTGACTTTCTATGGTGTAGGACCTAGCAACCACCCAGAACATCCTAGCAACCGCCTAGCAACGCCCTAGCAACCACCCAGAACACCCTAGCAACCGCCTAGCAACAACCCTAGCAACCGCCTAGCAACCGGGTGGTGTTTTTTGCCACTGCAAGCACCATTCACATTTTCTTCTGGAAATGTACATTCTAGTATTGTTATTTCTATTCGCCCTGACCAAACTTCGGCGCGCTACTCCTCCCGCAGTTTTTTGCCACAGAGCCATGAATGAGGTGTCAAAACGTGCGGCCTAATCGGGAATGGTGTGCTATGACTTTTATAAGCGATCGGGGGTACGATGTTCGCCCCAGGGGCGAAATAGCGGCCAAAAAAAACGCATAGACTTAACATTGCGAAAAACTTTGACGCCTCATAGCTCAGAGAGTGGATTTCACAGAAATGTGAAATTTGCCACATTTGAAGAGGCTGGCAGGCTCTGTAGGACCATATCTCAAAATGGGGTAAAAGTTGCACCCCTGGGGGGCAGGAGCGTCCCAAATTTGCCCCATTGACTTTCAATGGTGTAGGACGGCCCATGAAATTGGGCCGTCCTACACCATAGAAAACGCTTTTCAATTGAACATAACTCTGGATCACAGTGTCATAGAGACAAGGGGGCAGGCTCATTTGACTCAGACGACCAATCAGCATCTCAGGATCATTGTGAAGCTATCAAGCCACGCCCCTAGCAACCATTTAGAGCACCGTAGCAACACGGCCCATAGACTTCCATTGAAAGAGATCAAAGGGATATCTCAGGATAGAAGTGTCATAGAAACATGAGGGTGGGCTCATTTGACTCGGGGCAGCAAGCAGCCAATCCTGAATCACCTCAACACACACTGGCCACGCCCTAGCAACCATTGTCGAGCACCTTAGCAACCAAAATTCACAGAGGAATATCTTCCATTCTGAATGTCACAGAGGCGTGGGAGTTGGTTTATATCATTCATAATGACAAGAAGCCTTTGGAGTATCGTGATTGCTAGCTGCCAAGCCACTCCCTAGCAACCAAACAGAGTACCCTAGCAACCGTTTTGCAAGACCAATATCTCTGTATCAGAACATCGTATAGAGATGGGGGTTGGCTCTTTGACTCATGCAAGCAAACAGGACTTGATACATGCTACACATGCTAGCAGTGAATAGCTACATGCTAATAGCGCTTAGCTAAGTGCTAAATCATGCCAATAAAATGCTACAAACTCCATAGTAACCATCTGTGACAACTACCAACCACCTAGTAACACCATAGCAACCACCCAGATTACCCTAGCAACCGCCTAGCAACGCCCTACAACCCTAGCAACCGGGTGGTGTTTTTTGCCACTGCAAGCACCATTTCACATTTTCTTCTGGAAATGTACATTCTAGTATTGTTATTACTATTCGCCCTGACAATACTTCGGCACGCTACTCCTCCTGCAAAGTTTGTCATAGACCCATGAATGAGGTGTCAAAACGTGCGGCCTAATCGGGAATGGTGTGCTATGACTTTTATAAGCGATCGGGGGTACGATGTTCGCCCCAGGGGCGAAATAGCGGCCAAAAAAAACGCATAGACTTAACATTGAGAAAAACTTTGACGCCTCGTAGCTCAGATTTCACAGAAATTTGAAATTTGCCACATTTGAAGAGGCTGGCAGGCTCTGTAAGACCATACCTCAAAATGGGGTAAAAGTTGCACCCCTGGGGGGCAGGAGCGTCCCAAAGTTGCCCCATTTACTTTCTATGGTGTAGGACGGCCCATGAAATGGGCCGTCCTACACCATAGAAACCGCTTTTCAATTGAACATAACTCTGGATCACAGTGTCATAGAGACAAGGGGGCAGGCTCATTTGACTCAGACGACCAATCAGCATCTCAGGATCATTGTGAAGCTATCAAGCCACGCCCCTAGCAACCATTTAGAGCACCTTAGCAACACGTCCCATAGACTTCCATTAAAAGAGATCAAAGGGATATCTCAGGATAGAAGTGTCATAAAACATGAGGGTGGGCTCGTTTGACTCGGGGCAGCAAGCAGCCAATCCTGAATCACCTCAACACTCACTGGCCACGCCCTAGCAACCATTGTCGACCACCTTAGCAACCAAAATTCACAGAGGAATATCTTCCATTCTGAATGTCACAGAGGCGTGGGAGTTGGTTTATATCATTCATACTGACAAGAAGCCTTTGGAGTATCGTGATTGCTAGCTGCCAAGCCACTCCCTAGCAACCAAACAGAGTACCCTAGCAACCGTTTTGCAAGACCTATATCTCTGCATCAGAACATCGTATAGAGAAGGGGGTTGGTTTATACATTCACACTGACTTTGGAGCTTCATGATTGGCAGCTGCCAAGCCACTCCCTAGCAACCAAACAGAGTACCCTAGCAACCGTTTTGCAAGACCAATATCTCTGCATCAGAACATCGTATAGAGATGGGGGTTGGCTCTTTTGACTTATGCTAGCAAACAGGACTTGCTACATGCTACACATGCTAGCAGTGAATAGCTACATGCTAATAGCGCTTAGCTAAGTGCTAAATCATGCCAATGAAATGCTACAAACTCCATAGTAACCATCTGTGACAACTACCAACCACCTAGTAACACCATAGCAACCACCCAGATTACCCTAGCAACCGCCTAGCAACGCCCTAGCAACATGCACGATACAGCTATCTATACTGTACATTACCCTAGCAACCGGGTGGTGTTTTTTGCCACTGCAAGCACCATTTCACATTTTCTTCTGGAAATGTACATTCTAGTTAATGGTGCTTGCCATTTTAATGGCAAAGCACAGTATTGTTATTGCTCATACTTATTATTATTCTTCTTCTTCTTCCACTTTTATTTCGGCGCGCTACTCCTCCCACAGTTTTTGTCACAGAGCCATGAATGAGGTGTCAAAACGTGCGGCCTAATCGGGAATCGTGTGCTATGACTTTTATAAGCGATCGGGGGTACGATGTTTGCCCCAGGGGCAAAATAGGGGCAAAATCAAACGCATTGACTTAACATGGCGAAAAACTTTGACGCCTCGTAGCTCAGAGAGTGGATTTCACAGAAATGTGAAATTTGCCACATTTGAAGAGGCTGGCAGGCTCTGTAAGACCACACCTCAAAATGGGGTAAAAGTTGCACCCCTGGGGGGCAGGAGCGTCCCAAAGTTGCCCCATTGACTTAACATTGCGAAAAACTTTGACGCCTCGTAGCTCAGAGAGTGGATTTCACAGAAATGTGAAATTGGCCACATTTGAAGAGGCTGGCAGGCTCTGTAAGACCATACCTCAAAATGGGGTAAAAGTTGCACCCCTGGGGGGCAGGAGGGTACTAAAATTTGCCCCATTGACTTTCAATGGTGTAGGACGGCCCATGAAATGGGCCGTCCTTTCAATTGAAGCGCTTTTCAATTGAACATAACTCTGGATCACAGTGTCATAGAGACAAGGGGGCGGGCTCATTTGACTCAGACGACCAATCAGCATCTCAGGATCATTGTGAAGCTATCAAGCCACGCCCCTAGCAACCATTTAGAGCACCTTAGCAACACGTCCCATTGACTTCCATTGAAAGAGATCAAAGGGATATCTCAGGATAGAAGTGTCATAGAAACATGAGGGTGGGCTCGTTTGACTCGGGGCAGCAAGCAGCCAATCCTGAATCACCTCAACACACACTGGCCACGCCCTAGCAACCATTGTCGACCACCTTAGCAACCAAAATTCACAGACTCATAGCTCAGAGAGTGGATTTCGCAGAAATGTGAAATTTGCCACATTTCAAGAAGCTGACGGGCTCTGTAAGAACATACCACACAATGGGGTAAAACTTGCACCCCTGGGGGGCAAGAGCGTCCCAAAGTTGCCCCATTGACTTGAAACCGCTTTTCAATTGAACATAACTCTGGATCACAGTGTCATAGAGACAAGGGGGCGGGCTCATTTGACTCAGACGACCAATCAGCATCTCAGGATCATTGTGAAGCTATCAAGCCACGCCCCTAGCAACCATTTAGAGCACCTTAGCAACACGTCCCATAGACTTCCATTGAAAGAGATCAAAGGGATATCTCAGGATAGAAGTGTCATAGAAACATGAGGGTGGGCTCGTTTGTCTCGGGGCAGCAAGCAGCCAATCCTGAATCACCTCAACACTCACTGGCCACGCCCTAGCAACCATTGTCGAGCACCTTAGCAACCAAAATTCACAGAGGAATATCTTCCATTCTGAATGTCACAGAGGCGTGGGAGTTGGTTTATATCATTCATACTGACAAGAAGCCTTTGGAGTATCGTGATTGCTAGCTGCCAAGCCACTCCCTAGCAACCAAACAGAGTACCCTAGCAACCGTTTTGCAAGACCTATATCTCTGCATCAGAACATCGTAGAGAGATGGGGGTTGGTTTATACATTCACACTGACTTTGGAGCTTCATGATTGGCAGCTGCCAAGCCACTCCCTAGCAACCAAACAGAGTACCCTAGCAACCGTTTTGCAAGACCTATATCTCTGCATCACAACATCGTATAGAGATGGGGGTTGGCTCTTTTGACTCATACTAGCAGGACTTGCTACATGCTACACATGCTAGCAGTGAATAGCTACATGCTAATAGCGCTTAGCTAAGTATTAAATCATGCCAATAAAATGCTACAAACTCCATAGTAACCATCTGTGACAACTACTGACCACCTAGTAACCATAT
>QVTF01005376.1:0-7500 GCA_003573665.1 Oxygymnocypris stewartii
TTTTTTATAGTTTTGGCTAACAATAACAACACTGATTGTCGTGCTGTGTTCACACAGGGCATGTTAATGCATTCAGGTCTTTTGTATTTTTGTTTTATTTAAATATGCGCTAGACATATGTCACACTAGATGTGTCTTGCTGTAAGCTGCGTCATTTGCCACGATCATCCTGTTTTTCAAGACGCCACATCAAGAAGTCCAACTTTTAAAACATGTCCCCTGAAACTGGTTCTGTTCCCTTCCGCTCCGCTGCATCCAGCACCCTTAGTATGCAGCTGTCTGTGTAGACAGTGATGCAGCTCACAATGATTTGGGGCTTTTTGTGTGTGTAAGTGTGTGTGTTCCAGCCAGAGCGAGTAAGGAGGAGTGTTGAAGTGTGTGTGTGTGTGTGTGTGTGTGTGCGTGTGTGCATGTGTGTGTGTCTGTCTGTGTAGAGCTAGCATCATTTACATATAAATGAGAGTTTGGCGATCACATGGGCTGTGACCCCATTCATTCTGATGGTCAGACACTCTCGGTGCGGCAGGTGCCAGTGCCGCTGAAATCATAACCATGCACTCGCCCTCCAGCGCCCAGCACTCATTTATGATGCGCTTCCTGCCTGACAGGAAGTCAGGGGTGCAAAGAGCAGGTCACTGGCTTTTGGCGTCCGACGCATTCAAGCTTGGCACCAATCAGCGTAACATTTAAGTGGGAAGTGTGTGTGTGTGTGTGTTTTCATACTTGCGTGTGTAATGTGTGCCTGTGTTTTTGTCAGAATCACTGGTGCGTGAGAAGTTTGTCTCTAGAGGATTCTCTGATGTGTGTTCTAATAACGATTTTTCAGTATTGTTTTGATACTTATTCGAACTTTTATAATCGTAATGCTTTGAAATTATTTCAAAATTATTACATTTTTTATTGTTTTTTATATAATTTATTTTTGTATATATTTATTTATTTTATTAGATTTGAGAGCTATATGAATAATAATTTTAAATGACTTTTATTTATATAAAAATTTAACATTTCATATTGGTTTCATATTGTTTGGTTAATTTTGGAGCTTGACAACCCCTTGTCACCATAATAAAACATGATATTATGCTTTAAAAAAGGAGCACAATTTAATCACACCTCAGTAAAGAGGTTTAAAATATTGAGCAATTAATTCAGTTGAACAGCTTCACATATACACTGTAAAGAATATTTTTCAAAGTTATAAATTACAATTTGTCAAATAATTCCGAAAATTATTTGTAGAGGGGAAATGGTTTATACACCATTAAAGTGTAAAGTGTTTTTTTGTAGATTTCAGTTTTAGTCCTAATGTTTTATTATAATTTTTTGTCAAATGTATGGTTTAGATTTAAAACTTTAACATTCTGAAAATCTCTCATTGACTTCATAGAATAGTCAAAATATTAAAGTGATGATGGATGTCATTGTAATATTTGCATATGGAATTGCAGTTGATCTTTTTTCCACGTCTGCTTCAGACTGAATATTCTACTCAGTGTTTATAGTCACATGAGCCAAATGGCAGGACTTTACTCATGCAGCTTTACGAAGTCATTTACATTTATGTATTTGGCAGATACATTTATCCAAAGGGACTTCCATTGCATTCAAGATACACATTTACATCTTACTTACCCTGGAAATCGAATCTATGACCTTGGCATTGCTAGCGGCCCGGTCTACTGTTTCAGCGACAGGAAAGTCTGAGAGTCTAAAACCTAAAACCTAAAACTGAGAGAGAGAGAGAAAGAAAAAAGAGAGAGGAGAGAGAGAGAGAGAGAGAAAGAAGAGAGAGAGAGGAGAGAGAGAAGAGAGAGAAGAAAGAGAGGGAGAGAGAGAGAGAGAGAAAGAGGGAGAGAGAGAGAAAGAGAGGGAGAAGAGGGAGAAGAGAGGAGAAGAAGAAGAAAAAGAGAGACTTTTGACTTTTAGGTCTTCTTTAATAATTCATTTAAAACTGAGACCTAAAATTACATTTTAAGAATAAAAAACCATTCAAGGCTACAAATTCTTACAATTTTCCATGCAGTAAATAAATAATAATAAGAAAAAGAAAAAAGTACACCTTTTTATACTCATAAATTGAATACAAAACCTCCCTGATCATCAGCTTCACATATAAATCCATCCTCTCCCCACACATGAAAAAAGGACTCAACATCATTGATAAGATTGTAATAAGCATATTCCATCATTAATCTCTTTTTTTAAAACCTCTCATCATCAACACCGTGTCTACACTTTCCCTCCCTTCTACTTTATTTTTTCTTGTACACCAAATTGCTAGCTTAGCTGCACCAAACAAAAAATTAAGCAAAACCACTTTAGATTTGTTGTTTGTCGAATATTTAGGACCAAAAATAAACAATTCTTGATTAAAATTTCCTATAAAGTGTAAACTCCAATTTTCTATAAGACCTAAAATTTGCTCCAAACGTGTACACTCAATAAAAAGATGATAAACCGTTTCAGGCACCTGACAAAAAGGACAACCCTCATCATCTGAGACCTTAAGGAGTACTTTGTGTCTGTTTGTAGCTAAAATCCCATGTACAATTCTCCATTGAAGATCACCCACCCTCTTTTCAATGGGCCTTTTGTACAGGGACCGCCAGCTACCTTTCGGGGAAGAACCTGATCTCAAACATCATTGTCCATTTACTGTCTCTTACATTTTTTAGATGTTGATAATTGATGGTTTTCACACAAGCTCTGTAAAGTGTTGTCTGCTCAAAATACTAAAAATATTCAGTTCCGGAGTATCCATAGAAAGCAATTTTTTTCATCTTTCCAGCCAGTCTTCTTTCTTTATGGAAACATGCAATTCTGGAAAGTGAATATAATTCCAGCGTTACAATTTTCCACAGGAGCAGTTTTCATAAAAAGTCTTACTGAAGCAGGAAAAGCTTCCTCAAGGTCATATAACAATTTCTTGATGAAGCGTTCGACCTGAAGCCCATCTTTTGAGCCAGTTCCTCTGCAGATATCCAACTCAGTCCCCTGCGTAGATGGCATATTTTGGAGACTCCTGCTTTCAACATTGCCGACCTCACCGTGTCAGAACACAACACTCCTCAACAGAGATAAGTGGGTTGAAAATAGAGGCTCATCATATACCCACTGATTAGATCCATCCCATTCTCTTGAAAACGATAGAGTCTGCCATGATTGCAATACACTCTGGTAAAACACAGTTAGTCCATCCAAATGTACTCCTCCGAGAGACATAACAAATAATTGCTTGTCCAGGCCCATTCTTCTGTATTTACGCAGTAAAGCACATGCTACATCCATCCACTGTTGATGCTGATGATATAAAAGACGTTGTGCCGCTTGCAGACGGAAGACAGCAACTCGAGAAACAATGTCAATTAATCCTTGTCCTCCCTCATGGACTGGAAGATAGAGGACAGCAGCTTTTAACCAGTGTTGTCCCGTCCAAAAAAACTTAACCAGAGACTTTTGAATTTCATCTATTATATTTCTTGGTGGATCTAAAACCATCAGTTTGTGCCCAAAGGGTGGAAGCTATAAGATTATTAGCTATCAGGACTCTTCCCCTATAGGATAGCTGGGGGTAGACAACCATTTCCATTTAGACAACTTACCAAGCACTCCCTCTACTAAACCTTCCCAATTTTTTCATCCTATATTCATCTTTTCCAAGATACACTCCTCAAGAATTTAATCCCTGACTTCCCCCATTTAACATTTTCTGGGAGGTCAGGTAAAGAGCTTCCTTCAGAGCCACACCATAATGCTTCTGTTTTTTTCCCAATTAAGTTTGGCAGATGATGCTCCTTCATAAATCTTTAGAGCTTCTTTTAAGCCTTGAATATCATAACTATTTCTGACCATAACAGTTATATCAATCGCATAAGCAGAGAGCTTAATAGCTTCAGCTCCTGGTTCTCATTTACTAAATGCCTGATAATTTTATTCTTAACAAACGAGAGTAGAGGCTCTATTGCCCAAGCATACAACTGACCCGACATTGGACATCCTTGTCTTATCCCTCTTTTCACTTGAATTGGTACACTTAAACCTCCTCCAATTTTAACCATACTTACAGCATCAGTATACAATATTCTAATCCATGATAAAAATTGTTCACCCACCCCATAACACTCAAGAACTTTAAAAAGATAATGATGATCAACACGGTCGAAAGCCTTCTCTTGATCTAGCGAAAGCAAGCCAAAATCACCTTGTACATCCCAGCATATCCATAATATCCTCATTAAAAACAAATTGTCATAAATGGATCTTTTAGGTATGCAATATGTTTGGTCTTTGTGTATTAGCACATCAAGAACACATTTAAGTCTATTTGCCAAACACTTTGATAATATTTTATAATCGGCGCATAAGACAGCAACTGGTCTCCAATTTTTTAGCAGACAAAGATCTCCCTTCTTTGGGATCAAAGAGAGCACTGCTCGTTGACAACTTTTTGGTAGAACCTTTGCCTTATAACTTTCTTGTAAAACTTTAAAAAGATCTTTTCCGATTATTCCCCAGAAAGCTTTGTAGAATTCTGCTGGTATTCCGTCGATTCCTGGTGCACGACCGGATGAAAGTTGATTCACCGCATTCGTAACTTCCTCAAAAGTCAGATCAGAGTCCAAGTTCTTTGCGTTTCTTCATCCAGCACAGGCAAGTTATTAAAAGTTCATCTGCAACAAGATTTCCTGTGCACTCTTTGGCATATAAGTTCGCATAAAAATCAACCGCTAGTCTCCTCATTTCCACAGGATCTGAAGTCACAATTCCATCAGGTGTACGTAATGCATGCATATGATTAGTATAAAAACACTTCTTATTCAAATTAAAAAAGAATTGTGTAGGAGCATCCATATCCTTTAGAGAAACATAATGTGCTCTAACAAGAGCTTTTTTTACTTTTTCGTTTAACAGATTACTTAGCTCTTGTTTCTTCTGACTAAGATCATCTTGTAGATTTACATCATTTTGATTAATTAAACTATTCTGAATTATTGAAATATCTTTCTCTAATTTTGTCACCTCATGTTTAATATTACATGAGCTGTATGCCAGAAATTGTTGACAGAAATTTTAATCTGAGTTTTCCCTATTTCCCACCACTGAAGTAAATTATCAAATCATTTTTTTGCTCAACCCAACAATTCCAAAACAATTTAAAATGCTCATAAAAATGTACATCATGAATTAATCTGACATTAAAACGCCAGTAAAAGAATGTGTGGTTTTGTTTTTGACAAAATAAGATTCACAGTAATCAGCTGATGATCAGAGATAATACATGGCGTGATATATGCCCCCATCACTCTATTACACTTATTATTCTGTATATAAAATCGATCTAAGCGTGCAGCACTAATTCGACCTAATGCCACTTTAATCCAGCTATATTGTCTCACATTTTTATTTTTTTCTCTCCACACATCTACTAACCCTAACTGAGTGATTATTGCTTTTAAAACTTTTGCAGATAAAGGATGCGGTTCTTCTCCATTCCTATCAACAACAAAATCAAGGGTGCAATTAAAATCTCCACCAACGATTATAAAATCTTCTTGTGAAAGAGAACCCAGAGGATTTTTTAGCACCTCAAATAATCTAATTCTATCCCTACCAACATTTGGGCATATATATTGATAAGAACAAAAACCACATCCTTTATTTTAGCTTTAATTAAAAGAAGCCGCCCTTTTTCTAATTCATTAATAGATAAAATGTTTGCATTTAAATCTTTGGAAAATAGTATTGCCACCCCAGCACTTAAATTTGTCCCATGACTAAGAACAAACTGACCTTCAGACCACAAACCCCAATCTACCTCATTATTTATGTCACTGTGTGTTTCTTGTAGAAAAACATCACATTCATTTCTTTTAGCAATAACCATTTGTTCTTATCCCTAATCCCATTTACATTAAGGGACCCCACTCTGAGGACATCCATTATAAGATAGGATAGGAAAGTAGACAGAAACAGTAGTGTGAGAAGAAAAACACCACAAAGATTGAGAGCCATTGTGCACTTAATTTAGCTTACTTTTCACTGCCCGGCGTTTAGTCCGGACTGGTTTTACTCCTTGCCTAATTGCTGTTAGGTACTTTTTTAATCGAAACCTTTTCTGCTGCGTCAGTACTTCTAGGCTACATTCTTGTCTTGCTTTCATAACTGATAACACAAATTTATCTAGATCGGGAAAAAATTTACCAATCTCAACTTTTCTTCCTTTTGTCTCATCCAAGAAAACATTAATCTGCTCAGGCGAATACAAATCACTTCCACAATTAGCCACATCAAAATCGGCACATGAATCATCATCTCTACAACTCTCTTCAGTTTCTTCTGACAGATCATCCATATCTTCACTTTGCTCATCATGCACTTCTTTATCCTGCACTAGATCACCACAAACTCTCCCTTACCAACAACATCACTACAACTTGGAACCTCTCATCATGCACAATATTTTCAGAAACTTGCCTTACCTCAGTGTTAATGTCAGTCTTTTCAGGTTGTTGTGGTATACTTTCGTCACAATCTGAGGCTCATCCGATGGGCCTTCTCCTTCAGGATTACGCGCTTTGTGCGGACAAGAGAAACGTTTATGTCCAATGTCCCCGCATTCAAAGCACCGCAAAGTCTCCAGTCTCCGTGCTAGCATACACATGTATGAGCTCTCTCCATGAGATACCCGAAACGACACATCGAGCGTTTTAGTGGGAGAGCTCAAGAACATGTAAGCGTGTCTCCTAAACGATAGCACATGTTTTAGTGCAACATTTTTGCAACCTAACGGAATCTCTTTTACAGCGCCGGCTATTTTACCAAATCTAGTCAGTTCTCTAATGATACCCTCATTACCAATAAACGGGGGCACATTAGAGATTATTACTTTCGTTGCCGGGCCGACACGGTGTGATAGGCACGAATGCTTCATTAATCCATATGCCGCTTTCAATCAAATCTTTCACCTGCTTCTCATTTTTGAGAAAGACCACAACAGCCTTATTCATTCTTGAAGCAGAACTAATGTTTGCATGACCAACTTTGTCACCTACAGCCAGAAGAACATCTTCGATCGAAGTATTCATCTCCGGTGTACACCTGAAACCATTCCGGAGGGTAAGAGGCGACGCTCCCCCCGCGGGGGTAGACGTCATGCTGCCTCAAACACACACCACACAATATAACAATAAACCTACCCTACTAAAACTGTTCAAAAAAAAAAATAAAAATAAATGAAAAAAATAAATAAATAGGAAAAGCCAAGAGATAAATCAACTTGAGAAAAAATAGCAAACGCTCTCCCACACGTGTCTCTCAACACGCACCCTCCCAACATCCACTCCGAGAGAGAGAGAGAGAGAGAGAAGAGAGAGAGAGAGAGAGAGAGAGAGAGAGAGAGAGACACACACACACATAGAGAGAGAGAGAGACCCACACACACACACACAGAGAGAGAGAGAGAGAGAGAGAGAGACACACACACACATAGAGAGAGAG
>QVTF01005376.1:15000-16807 GCA_003573665.1 Oxygymnocypris stewartii
AGGCGGGGCCATTTGAGTGTGACATCACTGCGGCGGCCAATGAGGAGGCAGCGTTTGAGGATAAGTTTGTGGATATCGTGATGTTGGAGGATCCACAAAACATGATTCAAGCACTTGACAGGTGTGTGTGCGTGCGTGTGTGTGTGTGTGTGCGTGTGTAAGAGGGTGCGCGTGGTGTGGTGTGCGTGTGTTGAGAGGGTGTGGTGTGGTGTCTGTGAGAGGGTGTGCATGTGTGTGTGTGAGAGGTGTGTGTGTGTGTGTGAGAGACGGTGTGTGTGTGTGTGTGTGTGTGTGTGTGTATGAGAGTGTGTGTGTGTGCATGTCAGTGAGAGAGTGTGTGTGTGAGAGAGAGAGAGAGAGTATAAAGGCGTGTCTCTGTCAGTCTGCAGGTGTCGTGTGTGATGCGCGCGGCGGTGTGTGTGTGTGTGTGAGAGAGAGAGAGAGTATAAAGGCGTGTCTCTGTCAGTCTGCAGGTGTCGTGTGTGTGATGCGCGCGGCGGTGTGTGTGGTGTGTGTGAGAGAGAGAGAGAGTATAAAGGCGTGTCTCTGTCAGTCTGCAGGTGTCGTGTGTGAGCGGCGGGTGTGTGTGTGTGTGTGTGTGTGAGAGAGAGAGAGAGAGTATAAAGGCGTGTCTCTGTCAGTCTGCAGGTGTCGTGTGTGATGCGCGCGGCAGTGTGTGTTGTGTGTGTGTGTGTGAGAGAGAGAGAGAGTATAAAGGCGTGTCTCTGTCAGTCTGCAGGTGTCGTGTGATGCGCGCGGGGTGTGTGTGTGTGTGTGTGTGTGTGAGAGAGAGAGAGAGAGAGTATAAAGGCGTGTCTCTGTCAGTCTGCAGGTCGTGTGTGATGCGCGCGGCGGTGTGTGTGTGTGTGTGTGGTGAGAGAGAGAGAGAGAGAGTATAAAGGCGTGTCTCTGTCAGTCTGCAGGGTCGTGTGTGTTGCGCGCGGCGGTGGTGTGTGGAGCGAGTGCTGGTGGGGTGCAGATGTTTAAGGGGCTGTTGTCTGTGCTGCTGGCGGGGCGTCTGAGTGATCGGGGCGAGAGGCGTGTTCTGGGGGTCGTTCATGGGCAGATCGTGGGATGGCATGGAAGGGAAGTCCAGGAGGAGCATGTGGCGCGGATGGCAGCGCTCGCCGCTCAGTGTAACCTGGAGACACAGGAGGAGATGGAAACACAGCAGCGCAAACACATGAGAGACGGCGCACGCAGAGGACTGTTCAGCACGCGCCGCGGCCACAGGTGATGTGCTCTTCTGACCCCTTAAAAATATATATATTTGTACTGGAAATCAAGACAGAAAAGTAAGAACATGATGTGTCGTATGTTATCAGGTCATTGCTGGAGGTTCGTTCTCTGCTGGAGAAGCTTCATAAGGAAGCTGAAGCGTCTGCAGAGGCGGCTCCTGGTCAGGCATGAACACGCGTCTGCGCAGGCACAGAGGCAGCAGGCGCTGCGACGGCGCTTTCAGCTGCACGAGATCTTCGGTGAGGAGCTGGGGAGGCCGTCCGAATGGGAGAGCTGGAGAAAGCACTGCTGACAAACTCCTGCTGCAGTAATACAGCTGTCAGGTGGGCTGACGTCTGTACCGATGCACTGGTGTTTCTACGTTAAGCTTGTTTGCTGTACGTGTGGCGTGAGCTTGTAGTCAGACTGCAGGGTAAACTGGAAATGCCTGGTGCTGCAGTGTTTCAAGCAAGCAGTACTGTGAAGTACACTAGATCATTTCTCTTCTGTTTGCATGCTCTTTAGTTTAGTTTGAACAAGAGACTGAACAAGAGGTTTCCATGCATCTGTTTTTATGAGAATTTAAAAT